>CABFOW010002761.1:0-55968 GCA_902141385.1 Timema californicum | reverse complement strand
CCCCCCCCTCCACCTCCCCCACCTCCTGCGCGTCATCCCAGGCTTCATTCACCCCTCACACTAGCCACTAATTGCCTCCATTGTCCGAGTTAATTGGCCTATTGTGTCTCAGAAATCGACAAAGCGTCTTACTTTTGTGCATTCATAGATTAACAAAATTGATTTACGAAAGATAAATTTTGAGAAAACTTGTTTACGTTAGTTATTTTGGAAGTGTTAGTAATATTATAACTATTAAAACAAATAACCAATCAATATAAAAATTATAGAACACATTTGAATGAATTCGTTGTGGTTGTTTTAATGTTTAAAAAAAGTTTAACATTTCGATTTATATATTTTTGAAAAACTTGTTTTACGATAGAATTCTTCGATAGTTTTTTCAAGAGATAATATTTTTGAAAAAATAGTCCTTGATAAAATATCTTCCGGAAAACTCCGAGTTCACTAAATTGATTTTCTGAAAAAAAAAAATCAATTTGCAGTTCGCAAAATTGATTCTTCATAAAATTTATTGTTCAAAAAAATTATTTTCTATTATTTGACTGTCAAAAAATTTATTTTTGGTAAATTCATTTCGGGAAATTAATTTTTGCAAAATGTGGTTTCGACAAACATATCGCTCAGAAAATTGATGGTTCGAAAAATTGACTTTCAACAAAATCACTTTAGATGGTTTTGTATTAGGTGAATTAATTTCGATAAATTGACTTTTGAATAATTTGTTTTCAAAAAATTAACCTAGACCCGAATTTTCTTGGAGGGAAAGTGGACAACAATTTAGGAAAAATCGCCCTCAGTAGACCCGATCGGGCTCGAATCACGTTCTCTCCGTCATCGGCAGTCTAGTATATTACGAGGTGATCATTAGAATAGCGGTTCCCAACGAGGAGTAGGCTACATGTTGCCCCAGGGGTACGTGCCAGGACATTTGGGGGTACGTAACATTATTCGAATAGTGGCTAAAAGAGCTATAGTATGATTTTAGTAGGAAGAACAGTAGAAGTTATTTACTAAAGTTACTAAAACAATGTTAATATATTCATACATAAAGTCACGTCATCTGCAAATTTTACTTTTGATAGATATTATCAATGCCTATCAAATAAAACAAATAATATAATAAAATATGATCAATGTTGGCCGCAAAGAAATATGTTTTGATTTTCTTTACTGTTCTTCCAACCAAAATCAGGGTATACATATGCCAGCAGTGTAATACATAATATCATTTAAATGTTACTAAATTAACTTAACAATTTGGTGAGGGGCAGTACGTGTTTTCTTCTATAGTTGGTATTGAGAAAATTATTTAAATTTAAAATATAAAATAGTTATTGTAATTATTATTAATAAAGTAATAAATAAATTAAATGTGTCAATTTTTATGGTAACTTTTGCTTTTTGAATGTTAAAATGTATGCACTCTGTAATCAGCTTACTATCACATTGTTTTTAATCCCATTCCTAGCCAATTTATTTTCAGTTGCAACCAGTAAATCAGAAATAACTACTAATGTAGTAACTAAACATTTTGCTAAAAATAACGGTACAATTAATGGAAATGGGCTGCCAAGGGGTACGCAAGTGAAAAAAGGTTGGGAACCACTGCAGTAGACCATTCAACCACCGAAGTAGGTCTAAATGTAGTTAATCTATCAATGCTCTGACATAGATACGCGAAAATTAATATGAAATCATAGTATAAAATACTAAATACAATTAGGCTAAACTAATTGGTTGAGAGGTTATAATGATGAAAAAGTGTATGTGTTATATACTTATATTGTTATACCCGAGGATACATGGTTGCATTCTGTTTCATTATACTGATACTTACACTCTACCTCGTAGATTGAGAAAGTAGAAATTGTCTCCCTTGATCAGACTCCAGAACAGTTATAAATAGAAGTTTCGGAGATCGCTCGCTCTCTCATCGATCAGGATAGCGCTGAGCATGTGGAGGAAAGGGTTGGTAGCAGGGAGTTTAACTGAAATACTTGTCGGTTCTGGTTACTGTTCCGACTCTCAAAACACAATTTTAAAGGCTTCGGTTTGGATTCTGGTTAAAAAAAAATTAAAGTTCTTATTCTTTTCGGTTCATAATTAGGTTCTTATTCTTAAAATTTATATTTACTAGTTTTAGTATCAATAAAATATTTGTAAACATAATTTTTTATAAAACTAGATATTTATAAAAAAACTATAAAAAATTAAGTAGTTACTAAATAGCCCTTTTGACGTCACAAAACAAAAAAATTAAGTACTAAATAGCCGTGTTGATTTTGCTTGCAATATGATTGGCTGCCTATAAGTCATACGTTACGTTACGTTACATCAAAGTTAAGTGAACATTAAGTTGATTGTGATCTCGGCATTACCCCTCCAAGCAAACTGTCCATCCCACAACCACTTAAATGTTTTAACTTTTAGAAATATAACTTTTAAATAAATTTCTTCGTATTTAGCTTAGACTGCTTGTACAACTGGGCAGTTTCTCATTTATCAGTATTCACGTTTCTTAGATATGTTTGTTGTCACTCAAAGCTAAATACATCTTACTTAGCCCTTAGCCTAAAGAGTAAAATGAGTTAACTCTACACAATGTAACAATAATCATTCCTCAAGAATCTGAACTTATCAGTGTTTACTGATATGTGCTCATTGATACTTGTATAATTCGTTGGAGGATAAAAATATCATACTTTAAAAAAAATTCTTGAGAAAAGGGAGAGTTTTATATTTTTCAAATGAAATTAAGTTTCTAAAAGAAGGGCATTAAATGCGATTATAAATAATAAGAACCTTTAATAACCGATAAGAACCTTTATTAACCTAATATATATCGATTCCAGTTATTAAGTACTTTACTTCTTGGGTTCCTGTTTATGATTCTTTAAAATAACTGTTAATTTTGGTTATTGGTTTTGTTTCTGGTTCGACTCCCTGGTTGGTAGTCCCAGGTGACCAATGGGGGCGGTGGAAGTAGTAGTTTCAAAAACACCCTGGACCAGGAGTTTTTCCTCAGACTATCGTGTCTGAGCTTTTTCAAGAATCTCGGAGTAGGAAGAATTGAACGTACCCAGGACCTACTAACTAATTTGGAATAGTGTTTGTTTTTAACACTTAACTTATAACTTATTAACCAATGTATATAAATACACGACTCACTAACTAACATAAAACTAAAATAGACCAAAGATTGGACCTTCCGACCCTCAATTCACCAACGTGAAAGAAGAACCCCCATTTTAATCAATAATACATTTTCTGACCCTAACGGGAATCAAAGTTGAACCCTTAGTTCAGTATGTGCTACCGCGTGATTCAAGACACGGGACTTCTCTGTATCAATTACTTACTAAAAGTGCACAGGACTAATTTGTGTACCTGTTTTGGAGTATATCAGAAGCGGGAAATTGTTTCTGAGCCCCATATCCCAACACTACAATACAAATATTTTTCAGAAATTACAAGTATCGTGAGTTTCGTAACTTAGCCAGTTATCAATTTAGCCTAACCTAATCATACCACAAAATTAAAGGTAATTAGGTCGGATCCTCTCAAATATTCCTCAATTAGTTTCTGCTGCGTAGTATGATGACTGACAACAAACATTCAAAAAAAGTTTTGTTTCTGAAAAAGAGAGTTTTAATTGGCGTCATGCAGGATTGTTGTGAATACTCAACGGCATCAGTCATGACGTAAAGGGTTTGGCTAATTGCCATCACATGTCTAAAACAAAATAAAACAGTAATAACGTATAAGTAAGTAATCAGTAATTTAGTAATAAAGTAAAATATAAAATAATGCCTTACAACATTTTGTTATATATTTTTTCTAATAGTAAGAAATGTTTTTGTAACAGTTTAACATAATTGTAATTTTTTTTGTTGATAAATTTACAAAAAATACAATATTATTCAACCATTTATGTAATAATATTGCTTCATTGATAATATTATGTATTATTGTATGTGTTTTTGATTATTATTTAGAACATTACAGGATGTTGAAAGAATGCAAATCCCTGAAGGTTTATTTATTGTTATTAATGTAAACAGTAAGGGGGTGGTTTACAATACACGTTAGAAGTATTGCCACGTGATGTAGTTGAAGTTTTTTTTCCCCTCCTGTGCGCTTTTGAAATCATCCAAGTGTTGTTTACATATCATGGTGGTCTGCAAGGATTCGTGGAAGAGTGTGAGAACGAGGTAAAGTGTTGAATGAGTGCTACTAGTTCTACTGTCTACCACTAAATCTTCAATAAAACTACATTCATGTTCCAACGTAATTTCTTCTTCGAATCACCACGCATGTCATTTTTTATCACCTCATCTTACTACCTGTTCAGGTTATACGAATTTATTATAATTACTCTAAAGGCCGGTACACACATAAAGGCTGATACACACAGAATGCTAAGCTAAGCTATGCTGTGCTGTGTTGTCCTCTGCTAAGACTTTGTCAGTTTGGTTTCTTACTCATTGCTAAGCTAAACAATGGTCATTCCTTTCATTCCAGAATTCAGTGTTTTTTCTTTATGGTCTGCTCCAGTGAAGTTTAGTTATGATGGCGTTCTATAAAACGTCTTGTTTAAGTTCAGATGATAGTACTGAGGAAGAAAATATGCTGCTGTTAGCAGTTGTTTTGAAATAAAAAGAAATTTTAGTAGGTTGAAGTTTGACTTGTCCAATTAACGCTACAACTTTAATATAAAAACATTTCTTAAATATAAAAACCAAATAGAATATTACTTAAATACACGTGGAACAAAGTGAAAACAAAACAAACATTTCTCTAGTTATTTTCACCAAACCAGCACTGCGTCTGTTCAACACGGAGTCCAAGCTACGTTATGCGCATGCGCAACGTAAGATGGCTCAAGATGGGAAATGGAAAAATTGCCTAGTCAGCGATCGGGAAAAAAAACATAGCGCGGCGTAACAAGGCACAGATTAGCTTTCTGTGTGAATCAACAAATTTAAATATATGGTCCACTATTTTTCTTAGCATTCTGTGGGAATCCCCCTTAACGCTAAGCTAAGCTAAGATTTGCTCTGCTAACTCTTTAGAAAAATAGCTGACCATATATTTAAATGTGTTGGCTAACACAGAAAGCTAAGCTAAGCTATGCCTCGCTACGCCGCGCTATGTTTTTTTTCCCGATTACTGGCCAGGCAATTTTTCCATCTCCCATCTTGAGCCATCTTACGTTGAGCATGCGCATAACGTAGCTTGGGCTCCGTGTTGAACAGACGCGGTGCTGGTTTGGTGAAAATAACTAGAGAAGTGTTAAAGTTTTGTTTTCACTTTGTTCCACATGTATTTAAGTAACATTCTATTTGGCTTTTATATTTAAGGTGACCTGGCGGTCTAGGGGTAAGACGTGGTGCTAATAATAATAATAATTTTATATTTAAGAAATGTTTTTATATTAAGTCGTAGCGTTAATTGAACATGTCAAACCTCCAGCTCCTAAATTTTCTTCATCTTCCAAAACAACTGCTAACAGCAGCTAATTTTCTTCCTCAGTACTATAGCCTGAACCCAAACCAGACATTTGGTAGAACGCCATCATAACTAAACTTCACTGGAGCAGACCAAGAAGAAACAACACTGGATTCTGTAATGAATGGTGGGACCATTGCTTAGCTCAGCAATGAGTATGAAACCAAACTGACAAAGTCTTAGCACAGCACAGCTTAGCTTATCCTAGCTTAGTATTCTGTGTGTATTGGCCTTAAATGGGGTAGGGATGAAGAAGGAAGCATTTTAAAGATAGTTTACCCGCATTTGCGTGGAAGGAGAGTGGGATTAAGGATGTGAAAAGTATCGATACTATACTAATATCGATATTTTCCTTTTGATACTAGTATTTTTTTTACTCGGTACCGTTTTCCCGATATTTTTACTGATATTAGTACTCTCACTCCGGTGTCGGATCAATATCGAAAGTAACAATTTTATTTGTTAATTTACCTCATGCTAGGATTAAATGTTTACTAAGGTTAAAGAAGGATACAATATAGATTGAAAAAATATATTACTAATCATATTTAGCTATTAAATAACTTTCCATCAGCTACATTTTCATATACATTTGAGAGCCGATATGTTAAAACCTTTTATAATATCCACTACACAATACTATATATCATACCATCCAAGTTCCAACACATAAAAAGACGCAATATACTTAAATATAGTATAATATTGTTAAATCATCATAATTATCAGTGTTTAACTAAATATAAAAATACAATTATTATTATTATTATGCTAAAGTTGAAATTATTACTTGATAAAGAAAATTTCCAGATTAAAACTTTGATACCGATACTTAATGCTACCGATACTTTTCTTTCGATACTAGTACGGTATCGATTTCCCCCCTCCCCCCGATACTTTAAATGAGCACAGTATTAATACTTATTTTCGATACCACATCCCTAAGTGGGAAACCATTTAGTAAAAACCATCCTCAGTAGAACCGACAGGGATTCGAACTCCAATATTCCCGTCATCAGCAGGCCAGTCCAACACGTGAGTGATGCCTTAAGCCATTCGACCACCGAAGCGGGTATTGGTGTATTTTTGTATATATATACACGCAAATCTGTCCAGAAGATTTTTAGTACCTTCTGGAAAGCTAAAACGTCGTCAACGAGACGAGTGTAAAATAACGTTTTGCCCTTTCAATCCCTCCACGAATTTGGCAGGCGCCGAGATTCTCACTACCTTCATTTGACCTTGAATGAATGTCAGGAATGTGTTTTCAGTGGTGACAGCTATCGATTATTCTTGGCCTCTTATTTAAATATTGATGTTGGAGGTTGACTATTCAGGGTATAGGGTGATTGTGGTGGTGATAATTAATATATTTGTAATATTATTTTGGGTCAATGACGCTTAACGGGTGCTTGTTTCGATCTAAGTGCTAAAGAACCATTTCCTTTTCATAAATTATTCATTGTTAAATTTTTTTTTTACAAGTGATACAGTACTAGAGATGGGCGATATTTCACTGACTGACTTTTTTCGCCGTTACTCCTTGATCAACGTCCCTCCCAGTGACTAGATCTAAAAAGTATCAGTGATTGAGATATCGGTGAGTGGTGTTTTGCGATACTCTCAGCAGACGGCGTCAGCTGAGCATTCCAGTATGAAAGCTACGACCGTGACTGACAAAATATCGGTTGGCGTCTGGTGATATGGTGACCCACATGTGTGGGCAGTAGCGATTGTGTCCTTAATTCTCATGTTTCGAAATTATTATTATTTTTTTAAAAAAAAGATCCTCCATTTAATTACTTTGTGGTGGTGGACTCTATCTTATTAACCTTTTCAAAACAATATCATGTTGGGTGTTTCACAAATTTACTTTTCTAACCCAAACATAATAATTAGATACTTACTATACAGCAGGTGTAGTTGAGATTAATAAACATAATAATTTATATTCTATAAATCAATATTGTACGGACTCTTTGTCTCTATCTACTTATAGTAATGAGCAGTGACCGGGGCAAAATATCAATACAGCCACAAACTGCGACCGTGAAACAATATCATTCGACAAAACACCGTGACTACCAGCCACCGTGAATAATCACAGGTATAAATCACCGATTTTTACAATCATGGCCATGGTAATCACCAATATATAAATATAACGGCTTAGCCCATCCCTATACAGTACTAATAAGGTCCGACACCATTGCTCAGTCGGTAGCATGTCTGCTTACCGAGCTAGTACTTTTTGTTATGATTAGGTCCAGCCCTATTTTATGAAAACATGTTTAGTTCAATAAACCAAGCTAGTGCTGCCAATTCTAAGTCCATTGATACGGGCCTTGGTCATAGCCGAGTGCGTTGAGGCGCTTAGCTCCAAACACTATCCGATCTGATAATCTGTTTGAGCTCTGAATGGAACGGCCTAGAAAGAATCTTATATGACATTTCAGTTATTAAATATAATTTTGTGTATTCATATGCCAAACAATGTGTTATGAATAATTTTGAGAGTGTAATCTTTGACAATCATAGTTTTTAGTCGATGTTTTCAATTATGTTTAAATCTTCTAGAAGGTTATTCCTATGGTGATCCAGCTATGATAGCTTTTATTATACCCATCAAACATTATTAATACAAACATTGAAAATAACTAGTAATAATATTTTAATAAATTTTTAAAGGTATTTTATAGTTTGGCTATGGGTGGTTTAATCCTCTACTTATTGAAGATATAGAAGAATACCTCCTGTTTTTCCTGATCTCCTAATCAGCATGCACAGTCACGTCCCGTGTTCTGAAGGTTGAGGCCACAGACCGGATCCTGGCAATCAATGATCACTACACTAAAATGCAGGAAACCTCTTTCTATAACTTCATTCACGGTAGGAGTTTACCTCTGAAAGGTCTTTTTTCTTACCAATATCCTACTATATAATAGATTTCTGGTAGGGAAAGGTCTTTTTTCTTACCAATATCCTACTATATAATAGATTTCTGGTAGGGAAAAAAGTCCTTTCAGAGGTAAACTCCTACCGTGAACGAACTTTACAGCCATTTTCATTACAAACACCTTCCATAAAGGAGTTCGGCCCCAGTTATAAACGAAAAGGGAAATAGGAGAGAGAAGAAGATCAATAGAAAAATATTGTGTAGAGGTGGAGATCACGTTTTGATGGTTCGCAATCGGATGGAAAGTGACTGGTGAGTTTATCTTTATATAGCAAGCGCAACGCAAAGCTCAGGTTCTACTCTAAGGGGATAAGAATGGGCATTTAGGTGTAAATAAATGCACCAGAATTTTTCTAGGGAAATACTTTGTAAGTCGGTAACTATTTCAAAAGAAGGGATAAAACCAAATTACATCTGGCAGAGCTTATAACCAAGTCGCAAATATCGACCTTTAGGGTCAAAGAACTTAGTGGTCACAACTAAAATAAATATACTTTATTTCAATCAGTAATTTTCTGGCGTTTAGCACGGGTGGGACATGTATGGTTGGGTGAGATGATTGGAGACGTTTATTATGGAGAAAGAATGGCGGTTGAGCGTTGTTCAAGTATAACATAAATGGCTTAATCAGCTAGATTTTCCATCTTGTTTTCAGGTGAATACTAGTGCGGTTCTTTTTAACTCCTCTTTATCTTTCCATCACGTTTCATGAGATGAATTAATACACTGATAGTGCTGACACTAAAACTTATTAAAATAAATATTTCAGAAAGGCCGTACCGGTTAATAAGTGCCAATAACTGAATGACACCAACTGATATTCCAAAGCACCCCCTAAACTTGTCTTATAATATCGTGTAATATAGGTTTTAGGTCTGCCCAAAGCTTTGGAAGAAATTAAGAATATTCTTAATATTTATTTGCTTGGATTAAATTAAGCTATAAAATATATTTGAAAAATGACTCCAAACTCTGAAATTAAACTCGGGGCCTTTCTTTGGCTTAGCTTACCTTGCGAATTCTCCACCATTTAGCTATCCAGGTTTCGTCCTGTGCTCAGTGTAATTGATCACACATACCGGTAGTATAAATCATAATCTGCCATGGATGTTTGTGATCATCGATTACTTAGACATTTCACAAACACAGCCGATGGCGAGTCGGAGTTGGCATTTAGGCTTCCTCTTGTTTAAGTTTTAATTCCAACTCGGTGGTTGCATGGTCTAATGCGTCACTTTCATAATACCCTCCTAATCCCCATTCAATTAGCGTATTTAATGAATGCGTATAAACAGAACGGGTACTAAAACAGCACGGGGAAAAAAAGATTGATTCGTGTGAACGGCTATTATCCATTAGCAGTGTTAAAATTAACTGTGTCTGTGTTCTAATGGTCGATGAAAATTGCTACGAGCCTAGGGGTTCCGGGTTTGATTCCCAGCTGGTAACTTTGTTATTTTTACCTAAAGGGGAAGTACCTTAACTGTAACTAGTGTCTGGCTTAAGTTAGGTTTAAGTGTTTCCACTGACTCCACACCCTCATACTCACTATCACCTTTATATAATCTCATATGGACATGGAAAGTGCCTCCAAGGAAAGGATGTGCAATTAGTACATTTGGGCGTCCCCTGGGAAACGGTATATTAGTACTGGTTAATCTTTCAGCTACTGGGTTACGAATGATGTAGCCTAGACACAAAAGATTATATTATTATAGTGTTAAATTAAACAATATTAGTATTTTATTTGATTAATCTTTCTCCCTTACCCTTTTAAAAATAGACATTAAGCATTGCATTTAATATGGTTTTAAGATTCACATTTATTTTTAAGATTAAATTAAACCTTAATATATTTGGTTGCAGAGAATCATGTTTATAATTTTTGTGTGCAACATTAAGTAGTATCTGTCCCACATATTACTTTATAAACGGCTAATGGAAAGGTTTCGTGAACTTTCTCAGATGTTTCTTTGTGAGAACTTTAAGCAAGTTAATAGTTTTTGTCCCTAAATACGATGTGACCTTGGTTTTGATTAGTGGAATTCTATGCCCTAACTGAATAGACTATAGTGAGTAAAGGTTGTAGGCTTTGTGCAATTTATTACCTCTAAGCTCATCACACTCGTGTTATTAACATCAAAGAAATGAAACTTGTGGCGAATTATTTCACAAATTGGCATTAATCCGTATGATTTTAGCTTGCGGCGTGGCTTGGAGTGTTGCCAAGGTAAGCAGGATTAATCTTTTTCATTTAATTTATTTGAGGTATTTAACTTGAACTTTCCAAACCACCTGATTATATCAAAAAATAACTTAGATACTAACTTAAATCTAGAACAAACACAACATTCAGTCTCCGGTCGTTAATTTATCACTGTGAAAGGTGAAACCTACATTTAACCCATGATACATTTTTCGGACAGTCCAGGAATATAATCCGGGATCCTTAGCTTTGTAGACAGACACACTACCAACTGGGCTACGTGATTAGTCTTATATGAACCTGTGAATTGTAATCATCCCTCACTAGAACACTAATGAGTCAGATATAAACTAAAATACATTCCCTTGTAGGGTGTGTAGATCAGAGGCTATTATATGGTTGGTCAGAGAAAGACTGAAGGAGTGAGAACATAACACTACAGGTATAGGTTTATCAAACTCTGCTTACCCTGACCACATTCCATGACACGCAACTGATTTTATCTGCGTTTTGTAATGTGTGATGTTAATTTACTTTACAGAAAGCATATTATGCCTGCACATTTTAACTGTACATTACCATCGAAGCTTGGGATATCAAAATTATCCTTAGTACGGATATAGCTGCATCAGATATATTCGTAAATTTTGGAAAATGACACCTAGATTAGAGAATTGAAACCGGGACCCTTGACTCAGTGCATCAATGCTCTACCACTGAGCTATCCAGGATTCGTCACGTGCTCAGGATTAACTCAGGGGTATATCATTGGTGCACTAATCCAAGGGTCCTGGCATCAATTCCCTAGTGTAGGTGTAATTTTTCAAAATTTACTATATACAAGCTCTGTATAAAAGTGTCATTTTTCAAAATTTATGAATAATTACTATAGTGGTGGTAAAAACATTTTTTTTTGTTAGCACCACGTTTTATTAACCAATAGGGCTATAAGGATATAATGTACTAATGTGTTAAGGATGAGGAAGGTTGATTTTGGAAGAAGTATACTCACATTTTCGGGGAGAGAAAGAGAGAATGGAAGATAATTTAGTAAGAAAACACCCTCAGTACACCCAACCAGGATTTGAGCCCCGATATCCCCAGCATCGGTAATTTAGTCTATTTCGAGATTGACTCTTTAGACCATGCGGCCACCCAAGCGGGTTAGTTTTGTGTTAAGTAGATCTACTTTCATATTAATTCACAAAAAAACATAAATACTACAGATTAAGTATAGAAATGACATGATGACAAAGAATAATGAGCAAGATTATCCCAAAATTATTATAAAATTGCGAACAAATGTTATGGTAGATAAACTTTCCTTTCTCGCATAAATATTGTAACGTTGCTTGAGATCAACGTTACAAGCAAGAAGCAAATATGAGTTAAATAACACCAAGTCTACAACCACGAAGAGTGAACGTAACAAGACTCACCAAAACTGCCCCGTTTCTCGGTCTCTGTGTGTGAAGTCTCATCAACAAACATCCCGGCCCGCGCACATTGTTCTCGCCCCGAGTGAAAAGGCGTAACTGATAGACAGTAGAGGTGTGGCGTGGTGAGCGTGGCATTTCTCGCGTTGCCCCATGGGAAGTGGTCAGGTGGTGATCACGTGATGTTCCAGACGTCTCTCCAATGACCTATTTGTTCTTTACCACCAATCCCGCTGTTTCATGTGAATGTTCTACTATGTTCTTTTGGCTTCCCCTATGTTCCCCTCCTCTCAGAGAAAAATTGCTTATAATCTGATGTCNTATTGTTAATCTTTTCTCAAATAAATATTTATTTATTAGACTCGCAATCTTTGATTTACATCGACAAGTTTAAAGTAATTTTGACTGATCAAACAAAAGACTCTCGTACCATTCCTTTTGAGTATTAAGGTATAGAAGTGGATGGTGATTGAGAAGGGTTCATGACGACAGATCATTGAATAGGTCCAAGTATAGGCCTATCAACGAATATGTGGTCCTAACGCTCTTCTGCAATTAAACCATTTCTTGTTGTTTTCTTGCCCTCTTTACCTAATTGTACGTGTTCATCTGCCCTTGTCCAGTAGAGGAGAAGGGGGGTGGTACACAACAATTGGAAACCACTACTAAAGGCTGACATAATCCTTTTATTTTGCAAGCTGTTAAACTTCATATAATAAGACTAATTTGAATGTCATACAATTTTCAGTGCTAAGATTGTCTCGTCAGAGAAATTCTTTCAAGCCATTCCGAACAACGCATTTACGAGGTTTTTCAGTCTGGTTATCCGTTTCAAGATGCCAACCGTTAAATAGCTCATCTTAAGTGTTTTGAATTTAAAATTCTAAGGAATCCATTTAGTACCTCGAGCGGAATCTTTTTAAGTTTTAACAATATATATTTCTAGACTGATGTATTGAATCGCGTGAACAATGGGCATTCTATAAGAATACAATATAGGATACTATTGAATATGGTAATAAATTGTTTTCTATATAACTCGATCACCAAGGAGAAACCAAACTTCAAATCCAAGCATCAATCTATAGGAGATTTTTCAATTTGAAATCTATTTAGAAATCTTAAGACTACAGTAAAGATAATAACATGACATAAATCTTAAAATTATGTACTTAGCATTTTTTGAATGGAGCTAGTGAGGTCTACTGTCCACAGAGCTACTAGTAAATAGTTTGCCACTCCACAAAAATTCGAATACCTTTACTCTAAACTCTACCTTCCTTTAGACTAAGTTTATATCAGTTATTTTGTTGCGCTATAATTTATTCAGCTCTGGCGGCCAGTATTCACATTCATATGTAACATTTCTGTTCTTCTCACCTGTCGTACTCCAGCCCGACACACAGGTACCCAGTGACGTTAGGTTCCTCCAGGTCCCCCAGCACCACGGAAGTGTCGGAGCACACAGAGTCACAAGACATGGCCCTCTGAAGGGCGGTGGGCAGCGGGGCTCCGGCTGACGAGTCGGGGTCTACCGTCGGCACTAGTCCCGCGGTTACTTCCTCCACCACGGGGCGCGCCACCTGTAATGAACAGCGCAACACTACCATCAAACTTCTACCACTCTCACTCGTGGTTTCTTTTATTTCTTTAAATGAAATACTTAATGCATTACTCTCAGAAAACCCATGCATCCGTGGTCAAATGGTCTAAGGCATCATTCTTGTGTTAGACTGGCCTGTTGATGACAGGAAGATAAGGGCTAGAATCTCGTTTGGGTTCATTGAGTAGTTTTTACTAAATGGTTTCCCACTCTTCTCTCATGCAAATGAAGATAGATTACCTCTAAATTATTTCCTTCCTCATACCTACTCCACTAGAGTAATTATCATAGATGCGTATAACTTGAAAATATAGTAAGACGCAGTGACAATAAAAAAAAACTCGCATAAGGTTTGGTTTGAGTTTATTACTTGAAAATATTGCCAAATAAAGTTTTATATTTTGGTAATCCTCGGAAAACAAAGCCATAAAGTACATTGTGATCCAAAAGTCATGCAACCCAAAGAAAAAAACTTTTATTTTGTGCCATATCATATATACATCTAATGTAAACCAAACAATACACCATAAGGAATTCACAGAAGGTTTTGAAAGTGTTATGCTCCTCTGTAACACAAATTCACTCATTTAACCATATTTCTAGACACACGACGGATCATTGACTGGGGTATGGTTACAAAGCACTTCTCAATGTTGGTTTGAAGTTCAGCCAAGGTTCAAGGGCTGTTTTCATACACTGCCTGTTTTAAGTATTCCCACATAAAAAAATCAGCTGGTGTTAGGTCTGGGAAACTACGTGGCCCCCAACCCTTAAAAACCACACTATCACCAAAAAACTCAACCAGCATTACCATGGTGGAATTGGCGGTGTGTGCAGTGGCTCCATCTTGCTGAATCCAGCAATCACGTTCTGTTACCTCCAGTAATGCAATAAACCGCATAAAAAAATTCCTTGTAACGTTCAGCATTAATAGTCTCTCTAAAGAAAAGCGGACCCACCACCCTGCGACGTGAAATTGCTCACCCCATTCCAATCTTCTGATTGTGTAAAGGCATCTCATGAAAAACGTGTGGATTCTCAGAGCTCCAAAACCTACTGTTCTGACTGTTTACATAACCACATAATTGAAACCATGCCATGGCCTTAAAATAATTTTCTAAAATGAATACTAGCTCTGCTCGTGAAAAACTCATTTTAAACTTTCAAATGCTGTAACTCAACTGGCTAGACCTAATGTATGTCTCAAGGTCACACAGTCTGCACAACACCCAGCTAACATTACAGTGTTGCCATATATATAAACAAACGCAACATGTTAATTTTACATTTTCTTCTTCGAGAAATATCCTTGGAAAAACAAAGTTGCGCGACTTTTGGATCACTCTGTATATCGGTATCTTATTGTAAGCCCCGAGGGGATTATGGGAGAGTAGTTGGGTTGCTACCCCTTTAAGTGCGAGTAATGGTTCCAAACAGGGAGAAGAAAAATTTTGTGACAAGAATTATTGTTGTCGTTTTGAAGAGATAAGATACCCTGCGATACGGTTACCAACATTTGGGCCCTCAGATCCCCATGTTATTACTGTAGCTACAGTCGGTTCACTAACCTGTATTGGATTGGGGATGACCTCCGTGTTTGAGCGCGTCTTCACAGGGGGTGGTATGGATGGGGGTGGCGCCGGGGCGGGTCTCAGAGGTTGTGGCGGGATGATAGGGGTGGCCACGACGCCTGGTGAGGACCCCGCCGTGAGGCTGCTCGTCGTGATGGCCACCTTGAAGTCACGATCTACGGGTTCGAATCTCTTGAAGCTCCCCGTCGCGTCCAGATGAATGTCAGAGTCAGAGTGTACCTGGCAGACAAACACACCACAAGCTGAGTGGGACTGGCGCCCATAGACAGGCAGAATAGAGGCGATGATACTCCGGCTAAATGTAGTGATAAGATTGCTATATCAACCGATCATCCCGTACAAGCAATAGCAGTAGATGGCAAGGGTGGGTAAACTATTCATCCTGTACCTACCCCTCTTTCAACTTTTTTTTATTTAGCACCGCGTCTTACTAACCGTTCGGGCTATACGCTTTAAGTACTAATTACGCTAATGGATTGGAAATTGGGAAGGTTGAATTAGAGGAAGTGAGCCAGCATTTGCGTGGAGGTAGAGTGGAAAACGATTTAGGAAAAATCACCCCCAGTTCACCCGACCGAGATTCGAACCTCGATCTCCCCGTCCTCGGCGGTCGAGCTCAACACGACTCGCGCGTCTCTTTCAACTTATATACTTGCTAAAAGTATTATTAATGTTGGGGGTAAAAGTCAAAATATTATTTTATTTATTCGTGGGAAAGCTATCAGGTGCTCCTAGAATTAATGGGACTAATCAGTTACCAAACCCACCAATTAAAATAGGTATCACTAAAAAGAAAAGTATAATAAATTAATGTGCTGTCACAATTACGTTATAAATTTGATCATCCCCAATTAGATTTTTTGGGTGACTTAGTTCAGCTTGAATCAATAAACTGACGAAAGGTTTCATTTGATGATTCTCGACCCCACATGTAAGACATCGTAAGGTTTTCTGCCTTACCTCCCTCCCTCCCTCGCTCTTACCCTCCACTACCTCACGTAATTTTTTAACTATTTGGTAAACTAGATTATTATAATCGTTTAGTTATAATTAACTATAGACATTGGGATTGGTAATCAAGCGAGTCCTATGAAATCTTAAAATACTTGAATTTCAGTAAAATTAGATGTAACACATACATAAATTAAATACAAGTGAAATATCGTAGATAATAATATATTAATTGACAATGACAATTTTTAAATATATATTTTGTCTTACCATAAACATTGATAGCAAAATGTTTCCATAAGCTGGATTCTACCCCCCTCCCCAGCTTGTGATAAAACGTTAGAAAATGCTGAGCCCTCCTCCCCACAAAACCCTTACGTAATTTAAGGACTGCCTGACACGAGTGTACACTTGTTCCACGTCATTTAACTATATAATACGAAGGGTAGAGGAAGATATAATTTTGAGCAAATTTGCATGTATTTGCGTGGAGGAAGAGTGGAAAACCATTTAAGTAAAAAACTCCAGTAGATACACCCAACCGGTATTTCAATCCCCACCTTCTTAACAACAATTCATAATATTTCAATCTTGACGCCTTAAAAGCTTTGACTACCAGTGTGGGTGAACTATGGATTGTTATTCTACAATGTGATTTTACTCTTTTGTTACCTTGTCAAATTTAGCTATTCAAATTAAACCATAATTAACAATGGCGTCAGTTTCATATTGTCTAATTTGCAAGTAACTGAAAGTTTGGGAGTCATGGCTGGATGTACTCCAGTGTTTTTGCCCCTAATTGTTTCTCACTCCCTCCTTTCACGCAAATGCAGGTACAATTCCACTAAATTTTACATCTACAACTACTACTCCATACTGTAAATATCCGGATAGCCTGGGTGGGTACCAAGTTGTGAAGCACGTACAAATAAATACCCCTATAGTTAAATATACAAATATAAACAAGAACAGAGTTTCCCGCACACATCTTAACACATTGCAGCTTTCCCCTATGAAGTTACTAATTGTATCTTTAACGTGAGAGCACTTTCTACACACTCATCTCACAGACATTAGAGCAACCATTAACTGTTCATGGCTTGTATTCTCCACGTAGATGCGGGAGGTAAGGACTTTACTAGGATCAAATCCTCCCCACGTGTCTTTGGGATGGTTTCCCACGTTGCGATTTTAAGAGCTTATTTCTTAATTTTTCTGATAATAACTTCCCTCCCCATCCATGATATAATTTATTAAATATTTAGTGACTCTTATATTTAGTGTCCAAGATAAAGGCGCTCCGCACTTATTTATTGGTGCCATTAAACGTTTTGGAGATCAACATATCTACCAGGGATGGCTCGTAGGGGTGAGAGAGGGAGGTGTATAAAGGAATATGGCCCTACTCTTAAGAGGAATATTATTTAACTATGATATAACTTAAATATTTGAAGACGTAAATATTATAATATTATTTTAGTTCAAAATTCTTCTAACATAACGCTGCAAAAAAATTAATAACGCAAAGACTTGATGTACAATAAAAATAAAGTGATTTTATAGCTCTTCTTGGTCCTGCAATGCAGTATCAGCAGGTTGTTTAGAAAACGAACTTCAGGGATGAGAAAGATGGATGGAGAATTACTAATTTACTCCCAATATTTGATACATGTCCGAAATTCACATGTTCAAAAAGCAATATAATAATTATTAATTAAATTAGACTCTGCCCGTACACACTTTTGGAACCCACGAGACGACACTGGTAGTTACATTTAATATGCTTGACCGTTATACAGTTAAACTACGGATGTTATCTAATTAAATAAATAGTAAGGATTTAGTAGAACCAAGAAAATATAAACTCTCTCACTAGATATCCGTTGGCGTTGTAGTGTCCTTTGGATCTTGTGAGTCCGACTTTTTCCTCTCGACTGGAGAAAATCCACGCCGCGGTCCATGTCCACAGTCCCATGAAGCGACATACTGCTAGGATCACAAGCAGCACTAGGGCTGTCACAGCCAGTAGTGTGACCGCCACCTTTAGCTCTCCCATCTGTAACAACACAGTTGAACAAAACGATACAAAGGACCACAATACTAGAGACTATACGATCCGTGTGGCTAGGCCTAAATTAACTATTAATAGCTCTTAGATATTATTAATGACTTAAATAACTGAGCTAATCAATCAATAGCTAATATATGACCCGCCTCGGTGGCGTAGTTGGCTAACGCGCTTGTCGTGTTGAGCTCGACTGCTGAGGACGGGGAGATCGAGGTTCGAATCTCGGTCGGGTGAACTGGGGTGGTTTTTCTTAAATGGTTTTCCACTCTCCCTCCACGCGAATGCGGGTTCACTTCCTCATATTCAACCTTCCCAATTCCTAATCCATTAGAGTAATTAGTACTTAAAGCGTATAACCCAAATGGGTAGTAAGACGCGGTGCTAAATATTATTATTATTAACTAATATATGCATTAAAATATGATTAGGTAATGACCCTGAGTATGGAAGTATTCCTGGATAGCTCAGTGATTAGAGCATTAACGCACTAAAAGTCTGGGTTCGATCCCCATGTCTATATGCTATTTTTCAATTTAAAGAATATATCATTATTGTGTCAAGTTAGTAAGGTACAATGACGATAGGCGTTTATGAATCAATCCACCACGCTTAGTGACTTATTATAATGTTACACTTTAGGGTTCAAGGTAGTTATAATATTATGATTTTGAGGTTTGAAATAATTTGTTTTTTAACTTATAGGTTAGAAGGCCTCCGACAACCCTAACCTCTTAGCGGAACTTCGGACACCCAACAAGCAGGTATGTCGCTAGGACATAACCAAAACGGAGACCAAGAACATTACTGGAAGGAATACCAGATGGCCGGACACATTTGGGTCGACCAAGAACCGGATGGTGGGGTGGACTGAGAAAAGATATGAAGAAACTGGAAGTGGAAGAGAACACATGGAAGACGGCGTTGGAGTACCGGATAAGAGGGAGACAGCTGCTGGTGGGGTCAGCGCTTGATCTAAAGGGCTCCCGGATCGCCGGATAATAGCATGTCCCGCGTTGCACGGTAATAATTGTAAGCTATAGTTACGGGGGTGGTTAATTATTAATTAATTTATTTAATTGTATAATTTAAATCAGATATGCTCATCGACACTTTATTATAAACTATTTTTAGCACCGCAGCTTACTACCCGTTCGAGTTAGACGCTTATGTACTAATTACGCTAATATTTTTAGGGACGAGGAAAAGTTATATTTATATGAAGTGTATCCGAATTTGCTTGGCGGTAGAGTAGAAAGCAATATTGAAAAATCCTCAGTACACCCGACCGAAATACTAACCCCAATCTCCCCATCATCGGCAGTCTAGTATACTGCAAGAGTAGCGCGTTAGACCATACGGCCACCGAGGCGGGTAAAATATTATTGGAACCTAAATGTGTTGAGTTATCTGATATTACATACACGTAGTACACAGGGTGTTCCCGGGTTAAACGGCTAAATTTGGGAAGTGGTAGGGGATCAAAAAACTAATTATTATTATTATTATTATTATTAGCACCGCGTCTTACTACCCGTTCGGGTTATACGCACTTACGCTAATGTGTAATGGTAGGGTGATTGTGAGATGAAATGGAGGACCTACAGTTTAACGTTGAATCCGAACCACGGTGGAGGCTTGGCATTCCCCACATGTCTTGTCAGAGGTGAAGGAAGGGTTTGGTAATCAGATAAATCTTTGCCGCGACCGAGGATTGAACCCTGGCCAAAAAAATAAACTAATTCAAAATGTCTTTAGGAGATTTGCTCGTTTTTAATTCCTTTTCCCGCAAACAACAACATCTAACTAAAAACAAAATAGGTAGATATTAAATAAAATATTTTGTTTATTTTGTTCAAATAGACAACCTCAAGCCCGGAGACAAGAATTGGAACTATCAATGGCAGAATGGGTGGCTGACTGACATTGTGCGACTGTTGTTTCTTTGCACGCTTGCGTTATCCTTTGCGGCAATGATTGAAGGTCATTAACAGGCACTTATTACACTTTTTGTTGGAGAGCGCCCCTCCCTACCTCCTGCCACACAAATTGCATTAAATCAGGTGTATGTGGAGGCAAAGGCACAGGTCCAGCACAACCAACCCATCTTCTAGGATGCCGAGGACCTCTGCAGAAAAACTTATTTTGATGTTTGCGCGTCAAGGAATCTAAAACGAGCACACCTCCGAAATACAAGTTAGTTTTTTGATCAACTACAACTTCCCAAAGTTTAGCCGTTTAACCCGGAATCACCCTGTATAATTGAAGAAAAAGCTGACGTGGTTGCTTGTGTTAACAGCGCGAGGTTTCCTTGTATACATATTCCCTTAGGACACCCAGCCGGGATAGAACCACAATCTCCCCGTCATCGGGAGTCTAGTCAATTGCGAGAGTTCCACCTCAGACCACGCGGCGACCGAAGTGGGTTCCCCAAATCTCAATATGAACGTTTGTGTAAGAACCGGGATGATTAATGCTCTTTGTATATTAAAGTTACAGCCAATAACAGGCAAAGTAGTGAATTAGCTACTACAACCAAGCTTGTTTGGATCCATAACATTAATATTGAGTATTTATTTAGTTCTTGCAGCCCATATTTTAAGTAAGAGACTAAATTGACACACAATAAGTAATAAAGCACTTAGAAACATACAAAACACGGTACTCTTATAATAATACTTACGACACACAAATCAAGTATTAATATGATCTATAGCAAGATTTTGTATACCGAGATATTTCATCATCATCATCATCATCATCATCATCATCAACTGTTTCCAGCCTGTGGCTGGGCCAGTTTTGTATAAGCTTCCATCTTTTTCGATCATTCCATCATTCTTCCTCCTATAATTGCTTTCATTCTTCTCCTCTCACTTAAACACTTTTCTATCTACTCCTCCCATGCATCTCTAGGCCTCCCTTGCGGCATTTTTACTACATATTTCATTTTCTAAATGGGTAAAATATTAAAAAACAAATAAACCAATTTTTACCAAAATTGGTGAACAGTTATAACGCTTTTGGAACACCACTTCTGTATACTGATATAATTTTAAGTTAATCACCACTTATGTAACATATTCCTAAATTTTTGGCGTTCAAAACTAATATAGCTCAATAAACAATTTTATTGCACAAAGGATCATTACTCCACGATACGTGACGCATTAAAAAAATCAGAATTAAAAAACATTTAAAAAAATGCGTCCAGGGTTGACAAGTATTAAAAATAATAACAATATATTCAACCTATGTTTAACAAAACGTGACTAGCCCAACCATAGTTCTTTATTTGTACACCACGTATGGGATGTCCCCATATTTATACTAACTGGTTAGGGATTAGAAAATGTACCTACATTTATATGGTGGCAGAGCGGGACACCCACCATCTATAAAAATATTTCCTCTACACACACGGGTGTAATTTGGGCCCAGACCTCTCCGTTATGAGCAAAAGCTACTAAACAAGACTAACGCCGGTACTATAAATTACATAATAGCTATATATTTATTTCGTAATCAATATACTTATATGTATAATAATCTGGAAATCGTATAATAATCTGGGAATCAAGTGTGCCTACAAACCTTTTTGCAAAACTAGCTACGTACACCCAAATATTAATTTAGAAATTTTATGTATTATTTAAAAAAAGTTCGGTCTTGTTTGAAGAACAACTTTAAATTTGGAAAACCAAACTCAACCGAGATTCGGACCTTGACGTCCAAAACCAGTATTTTGTGAGCTTTGGGACTTAGACCATAGGACCACCAACGCGGGTACATAACGATAGCTAATCCCCCAAGTAAACACACATTTCCCCGCTGCTATTTCACCATACTGTCAACACTCTTTTTTGTAATATCTACGAAAAAGAAAGGTTTGTTTTCCTACTGAATGTTAAATCCTCTCAGGACTCTCCTCTCTTAAAGAATGCTATATTAAGTTGGTAGAGCTCGCAGGTCTTAATGGCAAGAGAGGGGAATGTAAACTCAGTAGTGTTGGTACTCTCGTGGGAGGTTCGTTGTCTCGGGGAGTCGAGAGTCCTTTGTCAGGACATCTTTGTTTATACAACCGGAAAAAATAAACTTTATTTGATGAACGCGGGAAGGAAATACTCAGCTAGCGGGCAGAAGGAATACATTTAAGATGCTATAACTTTTGGTCTCAAATTAATAAAACTAATTAACATAAACAAGTGCTATAATGTATGTGCATTGATGACTATTGGTGTTGTAATAACAATGCAAAGAGCTGTTAGAAAATGAAAAGTTCTTTGTGGTCAATATTAATTACGTTTCAGTATATTAATTTATTAATTGTATCATTATTTATATTACCTATCAAAAGTTATGGCTGAAGATTACTTGATTAAACGTATGAATATATATATATATATATATATATATATATATATATATATTGTTCCCCATAGCATATTATTAGGCGTCCGGGCTCTCTGTATTTAATTACTTTAACAAGGAAAATATGAGGAGGGTATAGCTTAGAATAAATAAACTCTTATTTGCGTGTTAAGATATAGTGGGGTACCATTCAGAAAAATACTCTTACTACACCTAGCTGGGATTGAACCCCAAATTTCACATCTCTGGGCAACCACCTAGGCCTAACATTTAGTCCACATACCCACCCTATGATACCGCTTAAGGATGCGTTTAAAAATTAGGAACATTTTATGTTTCTGTTAAAATATTTTGATTTGAACTTTTCCAATTTAAACACTAATTAATAAGTACAAAAAAGTTTTGTAAGAGAGTAAAAAATAAATAGATACAGCTCATTAGTACAGTATAGCCCAAAAAGAAAGAGATATTTATGCGATAAAATGAAAATCTTAAGAAAAATTAAAATAATGTTGAAACTTTTTTTAACTTTTATTTTTATACATAACAAAAAAAAGCTTGTTAAAATCAAAACATATTTACAAGATAACCGTCTGGTTTACACAGACATTAGAGATAGAAAATATGTTTAAGAAAAAAATCTAAGGGTCGTGATAGATAAAAAAAAAGGTACGACACAATCGTACATACGTTCTCATATAGTCTATTATTGTTTGAGAGAAGTTTAAAATAAATTGGCCATTAGTAAGCCAGCTATTGTTAAATAATATTCTCTCTGAAAAACAATTTCAAAAATAACCTTAAATTTGTTTTCATAAAACATTACGTACACATTAATATCAATTATACAAACACTCCTAAGATTTATATTTTGAACCAAATCATCAAAGGTATTTTCTAAAAATTTCAAAATGTTCAAAAATCAATTCTCAGTAAACTACTTTTTATTTTAAAGTTTAAATTAAAATTAAGATATCTACTCGTGGATGTCCGCATAACCTCAAGCTTGAACGAAATACATAAATTATTTTCGACTGTAGCCTCAGAGACAAATATTCATATAAACAGAAGGACAAACAATATGGTACAACCCACTTCTTTGAGTTTGGGTCGTCAATAATATTGAGGTGAAACATTTTAAAGTTTTCATTAATTTCTCTAAAGTAAATAATCAAAATAATAATTATCTATACACGCACATTAATTCACTCCAAAATTTGTTCACTTATATGCTTTATTTTGAAATTCATCATTATACAGTATATATTTATCTAGCTTTCAAAATCCAATCTTCTGATAGTGTTTTTTTGAAAAAAGGAGCAGTCTAGTAAGTATACCCGCATTTGCGTTGATATGGTATGGGAAACCAAAGTGTTAAATCACACATCTACCACGTAAGTGTATTCAGTTGAGAATCGAATCCCAACCTCCCCGTCGCCATTCTAATGAAAACCTGATGAATAGACCAAGAAACCAATGGTTAAGGTAATAAGCCTTTAATAACTTTCTAATGGACGTACAGTACTATTAAAAAAAGTAGTAAACTTTTATAACTGATATACTAAAAATGAGTAATAAAGAGGAGAACCAGGGGAAGTTAAAAAAAAATTAGTTTTTAAAGTAATTAAAAGAGAAGATGAGAAAGTTGCGGCTCAATTTCACTCCACCCATCATCCAAATAAGAGGATTGCACGTTTGACAGGATGTCATAATTTAGCCCTAGCTCACAAGTCTCCAGGAAGCTGGAAAATTTTAAAACCTCTTAGTGAAAGCTCCAGAGCTATCTTTGAAATAACTCCCCACTTTAGTTGTGAAACATAGATAAAGCTGTATAGTATTTTAAAAGTAATATTAATACTATATAATTACGTAATTATGTTTTAAATACATTATTAATTTTATGATACCTTATTTAGTACGAAGCTATCTTGAAACTATAGCAGCCATTAAAATCAGATAGAATACTCTTAATATAATAGATTAATTTTAACTTAACCCTTATTTGAAATTATTTCAATAGAACAAAGTAGGCCTACATTTTAATTTTTCATATACTTAAAAAGTATTGTAATTATGAATATTTCCGCCTACAGGATTATGATGAATGTTTACGTTTTATGTGAATGCGAGCCCAAGAAAGTGGATTTTTCTATAAAATTCTGTCGTTCCGTCTCTGAGCCTAGAACCGAAATAGTTTGATTGTATATTTTTAAATATGGCAACCGCAAACATGGAGATATCAAATAACCTGGGGACGTGGCAGTTGGCCTAAAAATAAAACCTAAAGTCATTTGGCCTAAAGGCGTTTGGCCTAAAGGCGTTTGGTCTAAAGGCATTTGGCCTAAAATTTAATTTCACTAAAGTCATTTGGCCTAAAAACTAACATCACAAAAGTAATTTGGCCTAAAATGTAGAATTAAAACCTTTGGGTATCCTCGGAAAGTAAAAAGTACTTTTAATTGTTTCATCTGGATATATATAGCACAGCTGATGCGAGATAGTTACAATATTTAAAAAAAACATTGACATATCTCTTACATACAGCATTACACCAACAAACCTATAATCTTAATTCTACAGACAAAAAAAATCACTATTTCACAAAACACTATACCACCTTTTTTGTATATAAATTTCCGATATTAGTTCCTTGTTAGTATATCTCATGATCATAAAGTTAATAGAAATGAAGAAATTAGCAAAACACCATTTTCAGCACCGTTTACGCGCGGTAAAATTTTATGCGTACAATCGAATGATGGAGACTTTTGACAACTTATTTAGAAAGGCAAAATGAAAGTGGAAACCAATATTCAACCCACCCACTTTAAATTTGTCTGATGTGAACGCCGATTTTTGTTTAAAGTTACTGGACTAAAGCAATGTTATTAACTCTATTTGAACATATTTTTTGTTATCTATTATATTAACAAATGTATTTAATAGTGACGTATGAAATAAGTTTAGCCATTGGATATCATAGTGGCCATATATATATATATATATATAAACTTAAACTATGGTTTTTACTAAATCCTTAAAGCTATTGTTATTATTATTATTATTATTATATATAAAATAGTAGGTTTTTTTTCAAACAGTGTAACTATTTTTATTACCGTAATATTTTTAACAACATGGGTTATGTTCACACAATAAGTTCCTTGTTTAAAAAGTATATACTAATTTCCCTCCTAGTAATTAGCAAAGCATTCTCACGATTTATTTCAATTAATACGCTATTTTATATATATCAGCAATAAAACCCTCTGTGCAAAAAATACAAAGAGTTTTATGAATCTGTAGTTGGTCTTTTTTTAATTCTCCATGAAACGTAAAAATACTAAATACAGAAGCATTTACAGGATGATAACTTCCCAGGGCAAGAAACACGCACGCTTGTCAGTTTGGCCAAACCCTAAGTTAATATAATTATAAAAAAATTAATAGTTGATTAATTCATTTAACAAAATTAATAAACAAATATACGTAGAAAAACAAATAAAATATAGTTTGGCACTGAAAAAAAGTTCAAAATTTAAAATAATACAAAATTATTAACATGGAGTGGTGACATTTATATGATAACTACTCAAAACGGGTACGGGTACAAAACTTTTTATTTTTGGTACAAAACGGTAAAAAAAACTAGTACAAAACTTTGACAATGCAAAAAGTTCAACATACAAAAGTGGTACTACAGGTTAATGGACGTGCTGTTATACGTTGGGCAGTAGTAAATTGAGAGAAGACAAATGTATTTTGAAACGGTAGTACATACTATTTAACTAAACATTACACACCCTCGCCATCTAGTAACACCACTACAATTAATCATAACGAATGTTTCTAAAGACAACACAAACACTTTGAATAAATGGCTTTAAAAATTAATTTTACAAAAAGTCATTTGACCTAAAAATTAACTTCGCAACAGGCATTTGGCCTAAAATTTAAATTCACAAAAGTCGTTTGACCTAATGTCGTTTGGCCTAAAAGTGAATGCTGATAATATTAGTAGCTATAGAGATTAAATACATTTATATAATAATAATAATACTTTTATTTTACACACACATTCTTACTGTATCTTTAAATTTCCCCTTAAATCGACGATCGAGACTTTGTTCGCAGACCTTGAGCAGGCTTATGCTGAAAGAATTTGATAGGAGTAGCAGTTTTAATATTTGTGTCAGTGCATTCCAGGAAACGAGCTCCAGCGACAGTAAAAGAGAGAGAATAGATGCTATAAGAGTGTGGGTGTCACGTGAGTGGGTATAGAGATTACGATTAGCGTGAAGAGGGAGTGGATGCTAGGAGAGGTATTGAGGATATCTTATTAGTCATATCTTCTTTATCATTACAAGAGTATGTAGGTGCCTTCTATCATCAATCGTAGCCAGTCACGTTTGTTATAGTAATATTTAGAAATATGGTCACGGGATTGCAAGTCGAAGATAAATCTTACATACGTGTTTTGAAGTATTTGTAATTCACTAGTGAGTTCAACAGTTAAGCCATTGTAAACAATACCACAGTAGTCAAAGTGAGGAGGTATTAGAGTTTGAACGAGGTTTTTTTAAGAGCAGCAGGAAAAAAGTACCTAAGTCGCTTTAATGAGTGTGAAGACGCGATAAACTTTTTACAAATATGAGTCAGTTAAACCACGTAAGAGTATTAATATATACACCCAGATTTTCGACCATTGGCACCAACGGAATTATATTTTTATTCAATATTACATCAGGAGATTAGAGAAGTATATAGTAGATATAAGTTTATTTGAGCCTATAATGATGAATTGAGATATAACCAGGGTTAATAAACAAATCATTTTAAGTCGACCATGTGTGCACTTCTTTAATATCTGAGTTTAGTAAAACAAAATAATTATTTAATATATGTGTAGGGGAAGACAAATACATTTGGAAATCGTCTGCGTACGGATGACATTTAGTAACCTGCAGACAAGCCAGTAGGCCATTAAAAAACATGTAAAACAACATTGGTTCAAGAAATATGCGTTGCTCCCACATATACATCATGCCAACGAGAAATAGATTTACCTATTGTAACATATTGTTGTAAAATACTGTATGTAAAAATAAAAGCTAACCGGATAATATATTTATTACTGAATTCATAAATTGATATATTGAGTTGAAAATTAATGGAATAGTGGTAACGTGGACTAAATTTATCGCTATAAGTATCTGGTTTACTGGTTATAGAAAGGTAAGGGTTCGAATTCCTGCCGAATGGACTGAAGGAGATTTTACTAAACGGTTTACCACTTTCTCTCCATGCAAATGAGATACATTTCATTTGAAATTTAACTTCCTCCTACCTATCACACTTACTTAATTAAAATATAGATATACTGAGCGGGTAGAAAACGTGGTGGGGAAAACAATAGTAAAGTGCAGAACTGAATAATTTTAGTGGTTAACAGCCATATTGCATCTGGTGTGTAATGTATAAATAAATATGTATTTTAGGTTGTAGAATCCGAATATTCCTTTGGAAATGCTCTGTCACGTAAGGTTTTTTTAAAAAGATATTTGAGATTTTTACTATTTTTTTAATTCTTCCTTAGATTTTTAGGGCTGTTTGTGTTCTTTTTTTTTCATAAATTATCACTGACTATGCTGGTTGCACTCTGTATTTGAATGCAACATATAATGGAAGAAATTCTAAAAATAGTCACTAGATGGAAGGGCAATTTAGTTGGTGGTAGAATAACCATCAAGGAACGCAGAAACGCATCGAGGTTACTCTAGTTGATGGGGAAAAAGCACTATCATTGGCCGTTAGAGGTGACTCAGCTAGCCACATTAGCCCTACTGTTTAGTGCGTGTTGAAAGTTGGATGGTGTTAGTCACTTTGTATATTTTTCTTTATTAATACCTTAGTTAGTGTTATTGTGTTTTTTTGCTTTTCCTGTGTGAACTAGTTAGACTTTCTGATATTTTAAGTTATAATTAGTACAGTGTTCTTAACGTAATGGCAACTGATAAACTTTGTGGTTGTGTAAACCACCTCGATAACTTTTGCTTGTGCATGTGGTAGGTTCACTCCAAATCCCAAAGAAAGCCAATCACTGACTTAGTTAAGAAGGCTTATAAACTGTACTTTGATTGTGCTCTTATAGATCAGGATAAGCCCTTTGCACCTCATATTGCTTGCATAACCTGCACAACCACTCTTATAGAAAGGATGAAAGGAAACTGCTGAGCCATGCCGTTTGCTGTTCCAATGGTTTGGTGCGAGCCAAAAGATCATATGGACTGTTATTTTTGCCTGAAAAATATTGCAGAAGCCAGGACATTCCAGTAAAACTAAACATACAATTAAATATCTTAATGTTTCTTCAGTTCGTGCTGTTCCAATGGTTTGGTGCGAGCCAAAATATCATATGGACTGTTATTTTTGCCTGAAGAATATTGCAGAAGCCAGGACATTCCAGTAAAACCAAATATACAATTAAATATCTGAATGTTTCTTCAGTTCGTGCTGTTCCAATGGTTTGGTGCGAGCCAAAATATCATATGGACTGTTATTTTTGCCTGAAAAATATTACAGGAGCCAGGACATTCCAGTAAAACCAAATATACAAATAAATATCCTAATGTTTCTTCAGTTCATATGCCTGTGCCTAATGGGGAAGGTTTACCTGTTCATGCTTGTCACATGCAAACCACTGTATCAAAACCATCCTAGTAAAGTGAATCAGAAGATGCACAACCGCTGAAAGAGTACATCCCTGAAACTCATGACAGATCGCCTCTTCTCATAGAACAGATGAAACTGAACGATTTGGTCCGTGATTTGAAACTTTCTAAACAGAAAGCTGAACCGTTGTGTTCTAGATTGCAACAATGGAACCTTCTAGAGCAAGGTACAAGAATTTAAAGTTTTAGAACAAGAAATAGCTATTTTATTTGTCTAGATATTTTGAAATGAAGAATTCAATTTGTGTGTGCACAGACGTGAATGGTTTGATGACGGAGTTGGGTGCTCAACATAATCCACATGAGTGGATAATATTTATTGATTCATCTAAGGAAAGCTTAGAAGCAGTGCTATTGTATTATGGCAAAAAACTTCCATCAGCGCCTTTGGTGCGGTGGACGCGAGGAAATCTTATGAACGTATGGCTTTGTTGATGGAGGGAATCAAATATAAAGACTATGATGGGCAAATATGATGTGATTTAAAAGTTGTCGCACTGCTTACAGGTTTACAGAGTGGATTCCCAAATATTGTTGTTTTTTGGTATTGTTGGACAGCCGATAAACCAAGAACCACTACAAAGTCAAGGAATGGCCTATGAGGAAATTATACATTGCTGGACAGGAAAATGTGAAATATCCATTGGTTGAGCTGAGTAAAGTCATTTTACCTCCGCTTCATATACAGTTAGGCTTGATGAAAAACTTTGTAAACTCTCTTGATAAAGAAGGTCAGGCCTTTAATCATTTGAAAAAAATGTCTAACAAGTTGAGTGCAGCAAAGCTAAAAGAAGGTATATTTATTGGGCCACAAATTAATGCATTTGTTGAAAGATCCAACCTTTTATGCTTAGCTTACAAATGTCGAGTTAGCTGTTTGGTCCTCTTTCTTATCCATTGTTTACGACTTTTTGGGCAACAGAAGGAAGAGACGATAAATATGTTTCCATAGTGAGTGGTCTATTGGACAACTACAAGAACATGAGGTGTAAAATGACACTCTCATCTTGAATTTTTCCCAGAAAATTGTAGTGCTGTTAGTGACGAATAGGGTGAACGCTTTCATCAAGATATCCTGACCATGGAGCATTGTTACCAAGGACACTGGAATCCTTCGATAATGGGTGATTACTGTTGGTTTCTTTTAGGAAGAATGATGGAACACCTGTGGTGAAAAGACTTTTTCGCCTATTTTTTATATTTTTAGTATACTTTCAGTGTCTTCTAAATATGTTTACTTAATAACAATTTGCGTATAACCCGAACGGGTAGTAAGACGCGGTGCTAATAATAATAATAATAATAATAATAATAATAATAATAACAATTAACGTAAAGAGGTATAAAAATTGTGCTTTTTGTTGGGCGCCACTCCTAGGATCTAGGAGAAAATAATAATAATAAAAAAACATTTACCTCGGCTAATTCAGACAGTGGCACGACGACTCTCAGTACTCTAGACCACTGGGGAATACTTAAAATAAAACATGAGCAATTTAAATAAAAAAATGGATCGTTGAAATAAAATGTAGTAATTTAGACTACAATAAAAAATTGTATAAAATAATAATTATTGGAACTTTTGTGGGTTTATTATTGTTTCCTTTTTTACCATATCCCAATCCTACCTATGGAATTCCGGATAGTTATAATTATAATTTGATAAAATAAAATAGTATTGTTGAAACTAAAAGAAGAGAAAAAAATAATATTTAGACATAAAATAAAATGTTAATTAATTCTCTGAATTAGATAGTCTTTCTGAAAGTTCTTGCATGAATTCTGATTTTTGATAAAAGAAAAAATAATAATTTAAAGTTGAAGAGTTGGCTTGACCTCACCAATGAATTAGTCCATGCTGAAATAACACCCACTTTAGAAATTTGTTTCACTTTATTAATGTTAACTCGTCCACAATTCTTAACAAAAATCAAAGTCTTGCTCTTGCACATACACTTAGCTTTCCATTTGCTACTCGCACTTTACTTTACAACCATTTATTCACTTTAAAAATAAATTAAATTAAGATATCCACAGATTTGCTCCATGTTAGACCAACACTGAGGAAGAAGACCCTAGTCTCCGACAGAAAGTCTTCCATAAATCAAATTTAAAAACGTTCTATGTTTTTCTTCCATGTCCAAAGAGAAAACCAATACATTAAAACAAAGGACAAAATGCCTGCCATGGACCAGAGATAAAAAAAAATCAAATAGAATGCAGGTTTAAAATAAATCGAAATATATGCCAACGAATGTGAACAGTGCTTTTCATAAAATAGTTAATATGTTTATTTTAATTTGTCAGAACTGAAAAGCGCTAGTTTGGAGTTATTTACATCTCTCCTCTTTTACTTTTTTTACAATTATGAGACCCGCCACTCACCCGTTTAATAGATCTGCCCATGCGTTTAAATAAATCATGGCTGACGTTGAAAACAAATAAAAGAAGAGTCAACAAACTTTTTAGAAGAACAATTAATATGTTTAATAAAAGGCAAGTGTTCTTCCTTAAGTCAAAAATCCTTATTTAAACCATATAAAACACTGTTTTACGTTGTTCCTTCCATCCTTTTATTTTATTGAATGGATGTAAATAGTATCACTTGTCAGGCCGGCAACACATCGCGTCACGCGGCGGCCGAACTTTGAAGTGCTAAACCTCAAACGAAAACAAATTGGAAACTATTCACAAAAATTAGAAAAATATAGGGAAATACATGGTAGGGTGGCAAATAACGTTACACACCTTACATTAAACTCTGTAAATATTAATATTATGGCTGAATGTGGATTACTTTAGTACTTTTTGTTGTTTAAATTAGTTTGTCAAAGAAAATTGACATTAAACTTTGTAAATATTATTATCATGGCTTAACGTGAATTATGTTAGTGTTTTTTTAAGGTTTGAATTAGTTTTTTTACGCTATCAAGAAAAAATAGATGACATATGAGGGCTATGTTTTGTTTGTATTTAAAATGCTAAATAGTTGCTAATGTCATATTGTTGTCTTTGTATTAGTGCTGTGTATCTTGTAGATGTGACATAATAGAAAGAATCAGATTTTCCCACTGAATTCAGCACCCAAAAATTAGTTATATCCACTCATTTACAAACCAGATACAGAAAAAAAAACAATTTTTTGACCAGTGATTTTTAGCTAAAACTAACTCTTTATTTAAGCATATTATATTTTAGCATACCATCAATCAATTGATTAGATAAATGTATTAAATGTATGCATATCTCCAGATGTAGAACCCAGATACTCTAGATGGGCACTTCGTAAAACTTCCGTGGAAAATTTTGCTGTTGATCAAAATTATGCTTACATCCAAATGAAACTTCGTGGTATCTCAATTGATACTGTTTAACCAACAGAACTGTTGTGCGGGTAGGAATATCTAACATATTGAAAGGCGCTTGGGTTGTTGTTCTGCTTTGGGAAACATGGTTTTCAGAGAACCCAGAACAGCTGTTTTGCGGATATTAAATTATTCATTGTTCACCAAAATACGACTATTAACAGTTCTTATGTCAAAAAAATCTATATTTATATTAGTGTTTGCCCGCGTCTTCACTTGCATTTAAGTCGAACCATTTCAGACGCGTACGAGGCAAGGGAAATGTTTTGTTTACATTTTTGCAGTCTTGTATCAAAATTTTCTCGCTTACGTGAAGGCATTGTTGCAATCAATACATTAATAAATAAATAGAATTTACTATCTAAGAAACCAACCTAAATATACCTAATTTACATTAAAAGCCATAAAATAATCGAAAATGTACCTAAATTTAAGATAAAAATACAGTCTTACGTAAGGCATTATTGCAATAAGTATAAGAATATATAGTTTAAATATTCTATCAAATAATCAAAATAAATTAATTAAAAGAAACTTTATAACGATAAACTTATCACATTAAACAATTGTTTTCTATTGTCTTTGTACCAAACGCTAAGCAAGAATAATATTCGTAGTGCTAACGTATTCAAACACAACTGACAGCGATGACTCAAGAAAATAATTAAACCGACCCGATATCATTTTTATGCGCGTGCCAAGAGTGTTGAAGAAACACAAATTCATCCCCCTTCTCAATGGTCGAATCAAGTGCCGTGCTTTGTAACTGTGCGCGCAAAGCAGACAAAACCTATGTTTAGTTTTTACATACAGTTTATTCAACATTGCTTCGATTGCTGATAAGATATCGTGTTGGTATATAGTTCAGCCTTTCCTTTCCCTTGAAAAATAAGGAGCGTTACATAAAAAGTTACGTCTTGATTCGATGAATATTTTTTTAGTTTATTGCCAACAAACAAACAAACAAAAAAACAAACAAACAAAAAGATGGACAGAGACAAATATTCACAAAATATATTATTTGGTCTTCTCTTCGCTTTGACTACCCCAAAAATATATTGAAATACCACCAAAATTTGAATGTACGGACCTACTTTAAGAGTTTACTATTGTTATAATTCTTTTAAAATTGAGGATATGTTTCTAGATAAATTTGTCCCCTGGCCTAAAACCCAGTTATAATACTAGTACTTTAATCTCCGTTGCTATTAAACCCTTAGTTCGATACTTTAGATCTAGTCATAACGTATCTAGCTGCTGAGTTAAGGGTTTCAGACTTGATTCCCATTATGGTCAATGTATAATTCGTAGAATTGAGCTTACTCTTTAACAGTGATGATTTAACGTCCTTGGAATTAGGTATTGTGTATTCTATAATTAAGATAGTTTGTAATTCATTTGTTTATATATTCATTTAGTTCAAAACGTGAATGTTAAATATACCAAATAAAAAAATGGCAACTTTATATAAGGGACAGGCCAGTATTCTCGTATTTTCTTGTTTGTGGTGATGGGGAGGTCAGGGTTCCAGCTACAGTGGTATGTAATGGGATTATTTGTCTATTAGTAGTTTTCCACTCTTCCTCCAAACAAATGTGGATGCTCTTTATCTACCTTCCTCATTAATTACATTATTGAAAAGATAGGGATATCTCGGAGAGTAGTATTTTCAGTAGTAAATTTGAATCTCATTTCCGGGGAAAATATTGGGTTTCCGGAAAAAATGACCTCTTAGTAAAAAATGTATTTAAAATAAGGACTAATTTACAGCTATACATATTCAAATAAATTTATCCAAAGATAAGATATATCAGTGCTAAATATTAGCTTCAAAAATAGGTTTTACCATTTTCCGGGAAAACCGTTGGATATGGGCGAAAATGTTCGATTAACAAAAGAAAGAATAATAAATTTGTCTTTCATGTGAAAAAACTAGATTGAAATCCGATGACAGAGAACCGAGATAAGGCTTGAATAAAAAGTCCATGGCTGCCATATTTTATCCAATATGGCGGCTAACCCAACTATTTGTCAGGTTGGCAAAACCACTTTTCTTGCTCATAGTAGTTAGATCTTTCAGATAAAATAGGTTGTCTTTTGTTGTAAAGGGGCTCCAGCAGGTTAATCACTTTCCACATTTTCTGCCTCTACTATAGACAACCTCCAAGGTACACCCTAGTTAACGTTCTGTACCACAGAGTGGCTAAGCTCTTCACACATTACGACCGAACTAGATATTGCATCTCTCACAGCCAAATATGCCGTAAGATATAAAATAATAATAATAATAATAATACCTAAATTGTTTCCAACTACCCTTCCTCGCAAATGATGGTATATTACCTCAACATTTTAATATTCCTTATCCATTTTTAATTATCATAATTAACGTATGTCTATAGACCGAATGGGTACTACGATGAAGTGAAAAATAAAAGCTTTTTAAATTGTCATACTTTTAGATATAACTAGATAAATCTCTCAATTCAGGAAAGCTAATAATATCGATAGATTCCTTCAAAAGCGGATACAACTTTATTTAGATATAAGAGGTAACAAGATGAGTTCCAGAGTGATGCACATAACTCAGTTAGGAGCAATGTCTGTCTCGCCTCTAGTCGTGGGGAGAAGGATGGGTTGAGAAGGAGAGGGTGTTCAAACTTGAGACCCCGCAAATTGGAACAGAGAAGATGAGGTTCTATTCTTGAGGGACCAGGTTGGGTCTTGTTACAAACTGCCTTTAACTTGGTTACTGCCGCTAATTGGACCACCGAGTACAATTCCAGAGCGTGAGGGAATGGAAACAATTCTTAAAGGTACACTCTATATTGAGAATTTTGACCTTCCTTATCAAAAAATAACTATAAATACGCATCCATCCTACTTTTACTTTACACTCATTACTGTTTACAGCCTCTGGTATATATCAGCTTTCGGCCATTAATGTATCACTGTGAAAGGGTAAACACACATTTCACCAATGATAAAATTTCCGGCCATGTCGGGAATCGAATTCGGGACCCTTAGTTCAGTGTAAAGACACGATTCCGAATAATCTAAGGAGTCGAATCCTTACAACTATACTCCAATTTATTAGTTAATATTCACCTTTATCCACGATCAATAGTCATAAATTCTTGTTTATTATTGACATTCGTTATGTTTAAATTCATTAATATTGATCCATAAAATACCAGAATATATTCAAAGCTATCATTATATCTAAATAATGAATCAAATACAGAATAAATTTATTTATTCGAAGTCCCAGGGATTTATAAAAGAAATATCGAGATATCCATAATTCGAGGTGTTTTTTTTTAAATTATCTAAGCAGCTTGTACACCATTAATCAATATCCTCGAAATATGCTATATATATAATCACACTCATTTTATTATGCTATAAAAGACACAAACATACACAATAAAACATACATAAAATAAACAAGAAAAATTCAATTGCAAAATATAGAAACTTGGAAAAACTAGCATACAAAAAAATAATTCCGGACTTAAATCAGAACTGATGATAACCGAGCCAACACATCCGCTATATTAGGAAATCCGCTCACCGCCATTGCGTAACTCCCCGCCTTTTCATTTATTATGTGTCAATAGGCTGGATGCAACTTTATTTGACATTGAGGGGGCTTAATAAATATTGTTAAGTGCCTTCTAAAATTTCAATTAAATGTTAGTTTTTACCATTGATTTAAATATAAATTTCATCGTGGTGGTTTCAACTGATCCAACTGTTCGAATTAACCGATGTAGAATCATCCAAATCCTGATATATATTCACTGTCATCAATATTTCGCTATCTTATACACCTTATCATAATATCCAGGGTGTTCGGAAACTCAAGGCATAAACTGCATATAAAGTTTGTTTGAAACAAAAGTAATACAAAATTCTCTATACACTTATATCCGGAAAACTATGCTAATACCATTAAATTGTGTTAAAAGTTTTGGCGAACAGCACCGGAAGAGTAAAGCTGTGCAAGTATGGTGTACAGCAGGTTCTATAGAAGTTAGGCACGCGGCACTACACACCTCGACATCTTGGAGCACGGCCACAGAATATCCCACACTAATAAACAACACAACAGTCCCTCTAGAAATGGGAATACATTCTGAGGGTCATCATTAACGGTCCTACATCACAGAAAGTGCTTGCCATTAATACATGTGCATTGACACGCACCTAACTCTTATGCAACCTGTTGTATCCGCGTGCTTGCACATCATTAATACATGTGCATTGACACGCACCTAACTTTTATGCAACCTGTTGTATCCGCGTGCTTGCACACCTTTAATCTCCCAGCAATGTACGCCAAAATTTTGGACACAATTTGATGGTATTAGCATAGTTTGCTGGATGTAAGTGAATTCGGATTTTGTATTACTTTTGGTTCAAACAAATTATATTTTCAGGTTGGGCGTTAGTTTCCGATCACCTTGCTTGTATACTCATCAACATTTACGTATCAAATGTTCATGAATATATTTATAGCTATTCCTATTTTAAAAGTCATTAGTATTTGTCTATCAAATAGACCTGAATTTCTTCATAGTCATAATATATTTATATTCAACAAATATTTATATTTAAATACACCTGATTATAATCATAGTCATAAATATAATCAAAGTCATTGATATTTTCTCTCTATCAAATACTCTAGGATATAATTATGTTCATCAATCTTTCGTTGTCAAATACTCATTCATAACTATAAAATGTATTCAAATTGTTCATTGTTTTTACTCTATCAAATATATATATGAATATATTTATACTCATAAATTGTTACCTACCACGTACAGAACGTCCTCATTTATTAATAATTTTAAATAGTAGCTTATTACGTATATGATGATAAATACTTGATTACATTGAGATACACTTCTGTGTTTATTCTAGAACTAAGCTAATTGTGAGTAGTGTTTTGATATAATTTGCTGTTTTGTAAATATCCGTTAAATGCCCTTGATAAAATTGAATTTTTAGAATGAAAAAAATCAGTTGCTCTAATGAATAATTCATGGAAGAAACTTCTTTCATTAAAAACAAAATTAATGTTATTTTTTCTTGTTAATTTATTTAACTTAACAACTAATTAATACTATTCTTTTTAAATATTGTAATAAAATCATTAATTCAAATCATTTAATATTAAATACTTAGTTTTAACTTAAAACTAAACCAAAACAAATTATATAACAAAAAATAATTAATAATTATATATTTTTCACCATGGTGGCTAATTTAAAACTTATAAAATATCATAATTATTACAATTAATAATTATATAATACATATTATTGTCTAAGGATTTTATATATATTTATATATTTAAACCCGTAATAATATAGTTTACACTATAATCGACTTTGATCTATCAAAATGGAAAATTATTATAGACACGTCTTTTCGTGCGATTAAATTAAAATAAACACTCTCATACATTAACTATTAAATAAAGTTGTTACTATGGTGATCTGATTCCGGGGAACCATTATATAGATTTATCGATTGCGACTAAGCAGCTACACACCATTTTCAATCAGGTTAGAGTGTGTAGCCACAAGTTATGCAAAACATAACAAACTTTTGGTGAGATTACCCAAGTGGGCAGAATTTGATGTAACGGTATGTAGGTCTCGAAGTAAAATTATCATAATCAAAAACTACAAACATGTGATATGGTTTTAAAAATTCTAAAATTGTCATTGTTGAGCACTTTGGCTAAGGCGTCAACCTTGTTTGGTTTGGTTTTTTGGTACCTTCCTCTTTTATGTAAATCTGTGGATAGCAAGTACAGTGCAATTTTCATAAGAATGGCTTTATTAGGCTGCTAGGAAGTTTATAGATCTTCTTTCACGTATTCATACGTCAAGACATGGGATATGCAGCTGTCAGTTTTGCTATATATTATCAATATCTATAAAGCAGTACTAGTAAAATAGTAGAGTTTTATCAAAGTTAACGGCAAAAAATATTTTTTAATTACTGAATGTTTCTTTTTACAAAAAAAAAATCCTATTGCAGGAAGGTATCGTACACAAACAAATAAGTTATAATTAACGATAGCCTGCTTATTTTATAAATAAATGCCCAATCTAAAATATTTCTAGCTGCCACTATACACTCTATTCTCTCAGAAGGGTAGCACACGTAGCTTGCCTTATTTCAAAATTGATGAGGATAATAAGATTGGGCCATAGTGAAATAGGTCAAGGTAAGACTGATAACTTTTAGACTAAACGCAGTATACATTTTCTCATGACAGAGAAAATGTTTTGGGCGTATCTATAATTATTTTCCAGTCTGGTTCATGGTGGGGTTGCCATCCAACCCGTATTTTTTCGGAACGTCCGTCCTTGCATTACATGTTGTCATTCGCCTCCAAAACAAAGTGGTTGAGGACTAAAAAGCATCCTGTATTTTAACAAAAATCCTAAATTGTATACTTATTTTTCAGTTTTACGATTTTTATTGCCAATCCTTCCCACGCTTAAAATGGCTTTGGGTAACCCTTTTTTCGAAGAATGGACGTGTAATGGTGTATGAAACTTTAAAATGTATTCGTAAATTGAAAAATGACATTTGGACTCTGGAATCGAAGCCACGGTATTTGTCTTAGCGCTTCAATGGTATGTCGCTGTGCTATCTTGGATTCATCCTGTGTTCAGGTTAATTATTCAGTCATAGGCAGAATATGTGATGGACGTGTGTAATTGGTTACTATGAGCTATAATTGCTACCCCAGTCACCTGCGAATGAGGGTCGGCTTTATGTTGCCGTTAGAACAAGCGTTTGCTTTCTTCCACTTTAAAATGTAATAAAAATAAATGTTATACTTAAAAAAAACACATTAATTTTATCCAGACTGGTTCGTAAAATATTCTTGACTAATTTATGCCATTTACATATTTACAATTTTCCTTCCTAATAATCATAACAAAATAGTCTACAAATATCTGTTGAAAACATAAAAAAAAGTGGTCGACATACCTTGAATACGATATCCATAATATCCCTTTTTATGTTGGGGAAGGTAGCATTCATATATTTTGTGAAAACGTATAAAATAACAATGATTCAATATAATCTTACATGAAACAAAAACAACTTTTAAATATTCTTCTTACACAGGTGGAAAATCACAAGTCAATTTTTTTTTCTAGTCCAAATCACAGGGTTGGTGGTAAAGCCCAGAAAAAGTTGAACGTTAGTGATTTTTGCACAAATAAATATCTTAAAATTTTTATTTAGATACCTCATCCACTATTTTGTGTAATCAGGAACTTTGTCTTAATAGCGTCCTTACATGCATTTATTAAGGTGGAGATGTAGGGAACGCGAAAGACTGTCAGTGATTTTGAAATTTTTATACAAACACTTTTTTTGGTCTAGAGAATTAAAATATTCCTCCAGTAGAAACAAAGAATTTAATTTAATTGACATGTTGACCTCAACAGTTCTTGAATATCTGTTAAAGGTGTCCTGGAAGTTAATGACAAACTTTTCTCTTCATTTAAAAAGTTTGTCATTTAATGCCACTATGATAATGAAAAAATTCAACAACTGTTGATTTCATCATGGAAAGAAAATTAAACTCTTTGTTTGTACTGAAACACTGTTTTATTTATTTTGGCCAAATAAATATTTCACCAAAAAAACCTTGCAAAAACACTTACCTTATCTCGGGCCCCATAGATCCTTACATTAAACCAACACCTTAGCTCAGTTAGTAGCGTCCCCGCCTCTTGGGATAGAGGTCTTGGGCTTGATTACAGCCATGGTAGAAAAATGTATCATTGTTGAATTTCACATAATTAATTATTATTGGTCAAGAGTCTAGGTGCTGAATATGTTCTAAATTTAAATTATTTTATAAGTCAAGTATTGATATATTCGATTCAGAGTTCCCTTTAAATCTCTCAATAAAAAAAATCGGTTCAGTTAAAACCACTTTGGCAGTGTGTCAAAGTGTCACGTGATTCCCTCTCCCCACCTATCTCCCCCATTTCATCACCCTTTTTACCAACCTTATCGGCAAGCACATAGCACCCACTTGTTTACAGAGCTGATTGATTGAGAGTGAACAGCGGGCTATTTATTGACCACACTACTAATGTTCACGGTCAAAGGCCATTGGGGATTTCTTCCACCAAGCACTCTTTGATGTCCACCAAACCCACTTATTGGAGAGTTTTTCCACTAAGCATTCATTCATGTCCACTAAACACCTACAACTTGTTTGGTTGACGGAGAACAGGGACTTTGACTTTTAGGTTGGTGATTTTCAATCACGGTTCGTCCGTCTGGTTTTAAATCAGCGCCAACATCTAGATTTTATGGAGGGAAATTATTAGAGCATAGAGATTATTTATAACCACGTTAAGTTTATAATTTGACCATAGTTCTTCCGTTCCAGACCGTAACAACTATTTAGGAAAAATCACCCTCGGTAGTGCCGAATCCCGGTCGGGTCTACTGAGGGTGATTTTTCCTAAATAGTGTTCCACTATATCTCCACGCAAATTAGGGTACACTTCCTTTAAATACAATCTTTCTCATCCCTTACACGTTAGAGTAACTAGTACCTAGGTGTATAACTCGAACGGGTAGTAAGACGTGGAGATAAAAATATAAAGTGTAATGATGAATAGCTAGTAATTCTTTAGCACTAACCGTATCAAAATAGTTGCTAAGAATTAATATTAGACCTTATTTAATGCTTTTTGATGATATTTACTTTTTCGTTAACAGTCGCTATAATGGTTGATAGTACCCACAGTAATAGTTAACAGTCACTATAATGGTTGATCGTACCCACAGTAATAGTTGACAGTCTCTATAATGGTTGATCGTACTCACAGTAATAGTTAACAGTCACTAAAATGTTTGATCGTAACCACAGTAATAGTTAACAGTCGCTATAATGGTTGATCGTACCCACAGTAATAGTTGACAGTCGCTATAATGGTTGATCGTACTCACAGTAATAGTTAACAGCCGCTATAATGGTTGATCGTACCCACAGTGATAGTTAACAGCCACACTAATGACTGATCGTACCCACAATAATAGTTAACAGCCGCTATAATGGTTGATCGTACCCACAGTAATAGTTAACAGCCACTATAATGGTTGATCGTACCCACAGTGATAGTTAACAGCCACTATAATGGTTAATCGTACCCACAGTAATAGTTAACAGCCACTATAATGGTTGATCGTACACACAGTGATAGTTAACAGTCACTATAATTGTTGATCGTACCCACAGTAATAGTTAAAAGTCGCTATAATGGTTGATCGTACCCACAATAATAGTTAACAGCCGCTATAATGGTTGATTGTACCCACAGTAATAGTAAACAGTCACTATAATGGTTGATCGTACCCACAGTAATAGTTGACTTGCACTAATTTAGATACAGAAGCACCACCCGTTTACAGGGTATAAGGATTGTTGGATGGCATCCTATGACGTGCGACTGACGATGTTGTCCACCCCCTTACAATATTCTCACCAGACACGTCCTAAACTTGGAAACAGTACTCAATCAAACTGTACCCTTGAGGCCCTGTAAGGGTCCTTCTCAAACTGTATCCTCGAGGATCCACAAGTTTCCTTCTTCTCAATTTTGTCCCCTAAAGCTATGTGTGGGGGATTATCGCAACGAATGATTCGATTTAATCTTCACGAGGCCACGTGATACAGTACAGTCCCATTCACAGACGTATTGTAGCTATCTTAAATAATATATTACGAATGACATTTTGTTAAATAAATAAAACAAACTTAATGTGGTGATAGTAAACTACGGTATGAACATAGTGGGAAGAATAGCTTTGAGAAGTGGGTACAACGGGCGGCACGGGAGCCAAATGCAGCCCACGTTCACTAAAAACGTGGCCTTCATTATGTCTTGGAGGAAAATTAAAGATAACCCTTCTGTCAACATGTGAAAATAATTAAAATAAAAAATAATTTTAAATAAGTTCATGATTGTATTTTATTATGAATTTATTTGATTGATAAAACTTAGTATGATACATATATAATGCTAATTTGTTTTGCGAAAGTGTATGTGTTTGCATATTTCATAAAGCATTTTTTGGGGATTAATCGTACATTTCTTTTTTTTAGTGAAATTTGAACGATTCCACCAACAAACAATACAAGTTGTATATAAATAATGAAAATAATTTATTATTAAGTTGTCAACATCGATGATCTAGGGTACAGAGCTCGCTACAGGAGCCGATGTTCGTGGGACCAAATCCAGCCAGGATTGAGGGATTTTTCTTGAGAGATAAAAATCGTGGCACAATATTCTTTGGAGGGGAAGTAAAGCCAGTGGTCCCATGTCAATTGTGGCATGTAAAATAACGGTATTTTAAAATAATTTTTCCGTCAGAGATGGTGGGCTCTTTCATTCTCGCTCAGATAAAATTGTCGTGTATTGACATAATCAGGCTATTCAAAAGGTGTATGCTAAACACCTCAAATACATTCATTAACTGTTAATTTTAGACCTTTATTTAGTTGATGGGATTATTAAATATATATTCAGCCCGCGGTGCAAACTGATAATCAGATTTGGTCCTTGGGATGAAAAACGTTGTACCACCCTGGCTTTGAACATGCAAACTTTTTTTGGAGGGTGAAGGGGTTCACGTTGAAAACATTTTACTTAAGTATTAGTAGGCCTTCTACTTTATCAATATTTATAATATATATTAAAAGTTACTTGACATGTTAATATATCGAATTAATTTTAGTAACACCCACCTCAGTGGCCACGTGGTATAACGCGATACCCTCGTGTTAGACTAGACCACCGAAGACGGGGAGATCGGGGTTTGATCCCGGTAGGATTCACTGAGGAGGTTTTTACTTAAATGGTTTTCCACTCACCTTCTACGCAAACGTGGGTGCACTTCATCTCAATTAAACCTTTTAAACCCTAAACTATTAATATAATGATTATATAGGCGTTTAACCCAAACGGGTAGTAAGAAGTGGTGCTAAAAAAATTAATAACATTTGTAACTATCAGAAACTATTCTTCCTACCATGTTCTTATTATTATTATTATTATTTGATCTCGCACTGACAGACTCTGAAATGACTCACGTAACCTTCGAGCCTAAACTCGCTAAGATCATTCATTTCCTCACAATTTATCGATTAATTAGTACAAATGTTAGTAAAGACTATAGGCTTAAGAAATTTACATTTTAGATTTTATAATAAAAAATCACTACAAGGTATGATTAATTTATTTCCCATAAGGTTTTGCTTGAAATGCTGCCGTTCTGAGTTCAAAATAAGTGTTTATAAATATAAATCTTCTTGAACAAATAAACTCATCTTTAACGGGGTCACATTATATAATTTTAAAATAATAAGGATGATTTTAGTGGTTTTGAAATTCGAGAATTACCGTTCCCATAATACTTTTTTAAATGTTAGGATGTTTCCCTTAAAGTGGGAATCTCCTTTAAGACATTTTTCTTGCTAGTCTACAGCATGTATTGTATATTTTACGACGCTCTATTTATGCGCGTTAGTAATAGATGAAATGTAGAGGCAACCTACTCTTCAAACTTCCCTTCTAGTTGGATATTTTGGCTGGGAGCTAAGGGGTTGTGACGGCGCCGTCTGGCTCCTAGGAGCGCCTACAGGATGCAGCATCCTGCCAATTCTGGAAATGAACTAGCTCTGCTACTAGACGCTCGCACATTGTTTCAAGTCGACGTGAGCTCAACCGCCTTTATCCACAAGTCTAGGGAAATCCTGTGTCTTTGTGTATGAGTGATTTTTTTTTATCACATCTCTACTTCAGACTGGGGTAGTCGCACAAGTGGGCTAATATTGAGAAATTAATAATTTAGAGGAAATAATATACCCTCGTTTATTTGAAGGGCGAATTGTAACCCGTTGTCACCTCGGCCTAAAGATACCGTGACCTGCTTTGCAATCACTTTTTCTTCACTCAAATAATGGTTACAGATCAAGAGGTGCCGGGTTCTATTTCTAGCACTTCCAGAAATTTTCTGTGAAGCAGTTGGTCTGGAACGGAGTCAATTTATTCTTCGTGAGGAAAAATGAGGAGCTACTTGAATAAATAGTTAGCGGCTCTGGTCTAGAAAACTTAGATCAACGGTTGACGGATTCATTGTTCTGACCACACGCAACCCTCTATACGCAAATGTTAGCACTATCATCGCTAACGGCAGTGGCCTCTCGGTCGTTGTAGCTCACTTGCGGGTTCATGCCATAAAGTTGTTGCAAGTAGCAGAATTTTGGTACTTGTTGAGAAAACGCCGAAAGAATAAGAAATTCTAGGTGCGTCCTATATTAAAAACGTGCTGTCAGAAGAGATTGTTTGAAACATTTGATCAATATTTTAGGAAATATAAATAAATGGTATTTTTTAATGCACAAGGATTCATATACTTTCCTTTGATGCAAAATTCAGTGAAAAGAGATTGTATTTTGTAAAACGCTCACTGCACTAACAACACTGACAAATCTATCACGAGTGATATCAAGAGACGGCTGGCCAGCACGCTAACCCTATTTACTCCAGTAGCGTACGCAGGATTGCGAAGTAAGGGGAGTCAGAGATGGTTTTGGGGGTGGTCCCCTCCCAGCTACAGGAGTAAAATTTGCTCTCCATTATATAAACTTAGAAGTTTTTTTGAAGGTTTTTAATTGGTAATTTTTAACTTGATCATTTATATTTTTACTATTATAGACGTGATAATCTAATATAATCTAACAAAATAATTAATAAATACGCCTAAATTAAAGTTGTCCTAACCATCAAATAGGCCTACTGTCACAAAATTCACCGAATATGTTTAATAGGTAAATATCTAGCCACTGTGCAACTCCTCGATAAGTCCGCGTGTGAAACTGGTAGATTTGGAACATGCTGCAATCTTAAGGTCTTAGGCCACTTCCTAGACTGCAAGAACATCAATTAGGACTACCAAGGAGGATCAACACAAGGATGTGTGGTGCGTGATATTTTCTTTTCTAACTAAATGTTTAACTGGTAACTCCCCCTCCCTTGTTTTATTTAAACTGATATTTTGACATACATGTTTCTATACATTTTGACGAACAACCAGTGCTGTGTCATTTTTTCAATTAATTTTAATACAATGCATGCGAAATAAAATGATTGAATCTAATATTCTTTTCCCAAAGTGAAGTATAATTCCAAGAGTTGGAGGAGTAGGAATGAGGAGGTCGGGTAGGGTTTCATTTATTGGTAGCTGGTAGATGAAAATGATGTATCACGTTCCATGGTGTTAGGACCGAGATGATGCTATGACTTTCAGGGCATGTTNCTCTAAATATCAAATAATAGTTAGCAGAAAACAAGTGGGGGACGATAGATGGACCCCCTACCTTATCGACCGAGCTATTCTGGATCTCCTGGTCAGTGTGTCAATAAACTACAAACCTCTTAGTGTACTGATACATCATGAGGTAGCTAAGTGCCTATGCTTGCTACTAAATGAAACTAAAAAATAAATACTTATTCAGTTAAAATTTACAAAGGGAGAATAAGGTGCCTAATAAGTTTTATCAAAATTTGTCAATTTTTTCCTAAGAATTTTAACATTAAATTATAATACCCCTTTAATATAATCCAAAGCATAGTTTCTCGTTTATTTGTTTACCTTTTTTTAATACTGTATATGGTCGTTAACACTGATTAATAAGAATAATGCTTTTTATGAAACTATTATTTTATATATCATTCTGATGGAATATTTGTGTCAATATAGAAACAGTGTAATATTGTCAAAACGTGTTAATTGTTTAGCTATATGATAGTAACAATAACTATATGGAACTTTTCCAAGATGGTAAAACTTGATCTTTATTATATTTCTTAGATGAAGCTAAGAGATGGAGAAAGATAGGACCAGTCCTGGGGGAAGTAAATAGATGAAAAGTGTATCAATGCTTACTCACAATCCAAACGAGTCAGTTAATTTAGTCTGAACAGCATTTATATATGTTAATGTTTTCAATCTCCATATTTAATTTAAATATATATAACTTGACTAAGCTAGAATATTTTGTGATGGTTTTGACAGTAAATCATAGTTGATATAGTCCACACCAGTGACTGCACGGTATACAACGCCAAACTCTCAATATACCAGATTTCCGGTAAAGAGTAGGCAAGTTTTAATCATAGCTGGGTTCACTGGGGGTGGTTTTCCCTAAATTGTCTTTTACTCCCCCTTAAATAAAATATAGTTACACTTCCTCAAAACACTATTTCCCTCATTAGTGTAAATATATGGATAACCCGGATGGGTAATCAGATGTGGAGCACAAAAACTACCGAAGACTCGGGTTGTTCGACGAAATATTTCTTTTAATTTTTAAATGGGTATTTTAACAGAGTCAATGTTTGTAGAGATTTTGTATTCGGGAATAATTGTCAAGACATGTTTTGTCAGCTAGATTTACAGCAGGATGTAAGTTTCCTAGTTCTGTGTTGTTAAAGCAAGAATTATGGTTTAACTATAAGTGAGGTTCATGGCTTTAATAATTAAACTTGCAAGCGCATGTTAAAACAATTATCCTCATACGTAAAATATATCACACTAGCTCGAATATTCAATTTTGTTTTAAATTTTTTTTAAATTAACCTAAGATAGTTGCGTCATTTAAACTGCAGTAGTAATTATTTAAGGTAGTTAATAAATACACTTATAAAGGACTAGACGTACACACATAATGAAACTAAAATATGTAGTAGTGTCAGTTTGGAAAGTTGGCTAGTGTCCAATACAGTCCTGTACAGACACCCTGGGAAGTTTCACCAACTTGAGTTGTTCGTTGCAGACTTGTAAAAGATGACCCTTCTACCAGATAACGGTTAAATGGCAACGCTAGTTCATATCTTTATTATAAATTATAGTGTGTTCACAAACTGGCGGATGCATACTCACACAAAAGTTAGTAGGATAAGACTAAAAAAAGAAGGAATTAAGTAGTAAAATGAAGGGGATAAATATATAGAGGAGTGGCAAGACGAGGAAGAAAATAAGATATAGATATGGGAATAGGAAGGAGAGAACGTTAAGGAAAACGTAGATAGATAAAAAGAGAGAAGTGAGAATAAAAGGTAGAGGATTGTATAGATAAATGGGGTGACCTGGTGGTCTAGAGGTAAGGTGTCAGACTTCTATGCTGGTGGCCGGGGTTCAATCCCCGGTCCCGGCAAAGATTTATCTGATTACCAAACCCTTCCTTCACCTCTGACAAGACATCTTGTGAATGTGGGGAATGCCAGGCCTCCACCATGGTTCGGATTCCACGTTAAACTGTAGGTCCTTCATTTCATCTCACAATCACCCTACCATTACACATTAGCGTAAGTGCGTACAACCCGAACGGGTAGTAAGACGCGGTGCTAATAATAATAATAATAATAATAATAATAATTATAATAATAATAATAATAATAATATAGATAAATGGGGAAAACAAAGGGAGGAAAGAGGGAATTGAGAAAAAGAGAGATTATTTGATATACTTTTTAAAATGATGGAGAGAAGTGAAAAGTAGGGTGATGAGCGATTTAAGATCATTGGATGTGGTAGGACAAAAATCAAAATGAGAGAAGAAATAGCAATATAAAGAAAAGGGAAGAGATGAAGTACATAGAGAAAAAGAGAAAGATGGGTTTATCATAGAGATAAGGGTAAAGAAAATAGAGTGTAGTGGTTAAAGAGAAATAAAGACACAAAGAGAGGAGAATATAGAATGGATAACAAGTTAAACCGGGAAAAGAATTAGTTAGTATTAGTTAGTAGTAAGAGATCACAGGGTGAAACCAAATTTAGAAGATATTCTCAAGGAAGTGATTATATTTAATACAAATAAAATAAAATCTGATCTTTTCCCCATCACCCCCGCCCAACCAAACAAGGTCACAAGTATTAATTTGATTAAAATCATACATTTGGAAATGTTATCTAGAAATGTTTGAGGTGTACTATGGCCACCACGCAAAAATATCTGTAGCTACATCCCAAGATGAAGAAATAATTGCAGCATATTTTTATGTACATCCAATATAGGCCAGAGCTCCAAATATTTTTTATGCGGTATGGTGGTAGAGGGGGGAGGGGGGATTGGTCTTCGTTGAAGTGTTTTTTCTTCTCTCGGTTCTAGGAGAAGCTCTCGACTTATTGGAAGCATTCCTTGTCGCCTTCCGCTCCTATCTGTTCTCGCAGATCTGGTCAGCCTTTATTGGAGGTCCGATAGCTGGAGAGTGGGGAAGCAAGGGAGGGTTGTTATGTTCTGTGTGTGTGTGCGATGGTGGAAGAGATGTAACTACTTGAAATATGGTGTAGTTTGGTCTATTAGGAGTTTGTATCAACTGCTTAACCTCAAGGAAAACTATATGGATCACATTCAGTCGAATGAAGCCATCATAGGTCTAAAAAAATAACATTTTATTTTAATTTCTACCTAGATTAAATAAACTCCAATCCAGTTGGTGTTGGATGAATGCAAAGTGATGTTTACTTGGTGTTGTAGCTTTTAGAGTTATTTTAACCAAAATCTAAAGATTACATTGACCCTTATTACTAAAATATCTATAATATAATTTCATACATACATTATTGATCCCTGATAATAATACTAAACTTAGAATTAAATAAGTTCTTTATTTATCATTTAGATAAAGTATTACAATCTTGAGAACTTTCCCTTAAGGTCAAAAAAGTGTACCTAAAATATCTGTCTGTACATGATAGGCCTACTATACCCTAAATATTTTAATGGGTTTTAGCCCATATTTGATGGTCATAACCAAAAGCCAAATCGTAATTCTGAGTTTAGTTCTAAGATTAAGGGTAATTTACTTATGACTTATCTTTTGAAAATTCAATTTTTTTTTAAATGGCTCAAGTAATTTAATTAAAAATATATGTTTGGCTAGAATTTTAGTCTACATTAAGTAATATTGTGTACTTGTTCTTAGAGACAATTTTTCTTGAGAGTAGTTTACCGACATCTTATTTTTGAAAATTTGCAATATTTTAAATGTGACTGTAGCAATTTTGTTCAAAATTTAAATATATAAATATATATGTTATATATTTTCTGTGTATATATATTATTTGTATATATATATGTTATAGATATATATAATATATATATTTTACATGTATATACATATTATATATTTTTTTTAATCTTTGCCGGGACCGAGGATTGAACCCCGGCCGCCAGCATAGAAGTCTGACACCTTAACCCTAGACCGCCAGGTCACCAAGGTCAAAAAAGTGTAACTAAAATATCTGTCTGTACATAATAATATACCCTAAATATTTTAATGGGTTTTAGCTCATATTTGATGGTCATAACCAAAATCCAAATCGTAATTTTGATTTTAGTTCTAAGATTAAGGGTAATATACTTATAACTTATCTTTTGAAAATTCATTTTTTTTTAAATGGCTCAAGTAATTTTATTAAAAATATATGTCTGGCTAGAATTCTAGTCTGCATTAAGTAATATTGTGTACTTGTTTTTAGAGACAATTTTTCTTAAGAGTAGTTTACTGACATCTTATTTTTGAAAATTTGAAATATTTTAAATGTGACTGTAGCAATTTTGTTCAAAATTTAAATATATTATATATATGTTATATGTATATATTTTCTGTGTATATATATATTATATGTATATCTATTTTATAGATATGTATATTATATATATGTATATTACATGCATATATATATTATATATATTTTTTCGCTGCGTTTTACTACCTGCTCAGTTTATATGCATATATTATAATTACTATAATGGGGTAGGAATGAGGAAGGAAGCATTTTAGAGGTAGTCTCCCCGCAATTGCTTGGAAGGAGAATGGGGAACCACTTAGAAAAACCATCCTCTCTAGATCCAACCGAGATTATAGCTCCGATCCCCTCGTAATCAGTAGGCCAGTCTTAACACGAGAATAACACCTAAGACCATTCGGCCACTTAAACTGAACCGGAGGTTTAGTTTCTTTTAACCCCAGGTAAGTAAACAGGTAAAACATACAAAGATACAAAACAAGTGAAAACAAAGATAATCATGGAGATGAACAAATAGGCTTTAATAAGATCAGTTATATCAACACATACATTAAAAATAATACAGGTGCTACCCAGTTAATGAAGTTTTAGGCTAAATATGGATCCCTAAAATTGATAGATCCTAAGTGAGCTATCTAGTGTTCCCACTTAATTGTTCTCAAGGTGGGAAGTACCAACATTAGTACAAAACAGGCAACTCTCTGGTTATTCTTGGTAGGGGTAGCTCCCCATTAGAAACACAAATGCCGCATCAGTCAATAAACAATTACACTTACAAGAATACTCTACACTATAAGTTAACCAGTTAGCTTGGTTAAATAATCTAGCAATCTTACTATAGGGGAAGAAGACTACCCATGCTAGAGAGGCTAGCTTAATTCATTTCAATTCAGTTACAATATTTGCAAGCTACACAGTGTTTATTTCGGCTAAACTGTAAACTAAAGTTCCAATCCAGGGTTCTAGGCCAAGCACATAATGTACCCGGTAAATAACCAATCGTTCTTAGCCATACTTGAGGTGATCAAACCCGAGACGGTCGACTATCAAACCCAGAAGGGGGAAACACATCCACTCAAAGTGACGATATCAAAATTAGTAACACACGTGAGCCATGCCTGAAGGGCAACAGGACCAACAAGTTGAGTACCACAACACGGTGAACAGCAATCATTAAATATATCAACAAACGCGAGCCATGCCTGGAGGGCAAAGAGATCTACTAGTTGAACAACAATCATTAAATGGCTCTACAAACGTGAGCCATGCCTGGAGGGCAAAGAGATCTACAAGTTGAACAGCAATCATTAAATAGCTCTACAAACGCGAGCCATGCCTGGAGGGCAAAGAGATCTACAAGTTGAACAACGATCATTAAATAGCTCTACAAACGCGAGCCATGCCTGGAGGGCTGAAGGCCCACAAGTTAAGTACCACAATAAGGCAACCTACAATCATGGCGAGAAACGTCTCAGGTAACTCAAGGAGAGCCGACCAACACCCAATAAGGTAAGCTAGGCCTGAAACAACCTAAACAGCCCCTTTTAGTACCACAATAAGGCAACCTACAATCATGGCGAGAAACGTCTCAGGTAACTCAAGGATAGTCGACCAACACCCAATAAGGTATGCTAGGCCTGAAACAACCTAAACAGCCCCTTTTGTCTGAAGGCACTGCTGAATAAGACATGGTCGTGCAGGCCACGGAGTGGGACACACTACTACCTAGACTGTAATTCTGAAGGACCCAGCATATATCAGTGACATATAACGTCACCAATGGTTAGCACTGCGAATCAGAAATCTTAAGACTAAACTACAGTTACATGAAAAACATAAGAGTTATTAATGCTCTCTTGAACAAGTAAACTATTCCTAAGATCTAGCCACGGCCATTACAGCCATCTACTCCCTATGAATGCTTGCTTACAACACTGTGGCAGCCTTCTTCCGCCGATCATGTCAGTTCCTTGGTATCACCGTTCCTCCCTCCCTGGAGTCGTAGATATGTCTTGTTCGAAGATACGTGTGACGTGTTGTATCTTGGGATAACAATGAAGTACTAATCTCTTGTCCTGCAAGCCACGGTATCCTATAGCGCCAGAGCTCGGTGCACCATAGAAGAGTAGTGGAGGGGGAAGGGGGGGCACGTCCCATGAAGCTCACTTTGGCACGCAAGCCATAACCAGCGAAAACTGCGCGCGGCGCGCCGCCAGTAATTCAGTCAGATGAATTAAAATCTCGGCCCGGCGAAGTGCGGCGTTGCTGGCCGAGAGAATAGCAAGGCACGTCTAATGGAGCTCGTGTTCAGCGAAGTTGTGGCGAGGTATGTAACACACACATGGGAGTATAGCTATGATCATATTTTCAGCAATCCATGTACATTTTATTTCAATACCTGTATTTGTGGTAGTTGATTTGGGTTGTACGGGACTTAGGCTAGTTAGCCCGCTACAAAACCGGTAAAATTTATAACGGTATTGTAGTTAATATGATTATCAAAATATTTTTTACAAGCAAACATTATTTAAGGGTAGTTAACTGAGATAATTTTTGTTGTTCATAATGATCTTATATTAATATAAGAAAGTATGTACGATTGTGTCATATATTCTTTTATTAATAAGTGTATCCCCAAGGTTATCAACAACTTATTATAATAATTGGGGTTAAGGAGGTAAAAAAAAAAATGGCACAACACAATCTTACAAACTTTCTCATATGGTGAAATGAAATTTTCCGAAATAGGTTTTCAGTAATTTACCCCTAATAAAGTTTTCCTCTGAAAAACAAACACATCATCTTATTAATTACAATAAACACTCTTCATTGATACATTTCAAGAAATTTCTAAAATATTATATTTTAAATACGGATTTTCAATAATCAATTATTTGTAAATAAACATCAAATATTTATATTTGTTAAAATAAAATTTATCATATAAAAATTCTCATATACCCAGTTTGAGCTAAATATATCTTTTTACTATGTTATTAGTGTTGTTTTACCAGAATTTATACTATTTATTGAAAGTTACAGTTACAATCAAATTAACATAGCTTGTTTTAAGAATATGGTAAAGTATATCTAGTGGCAATTCTAACTGTTAAAAATTCCCTTTCTATGAAAATTATATCGTAGGAAAGTTTTTGGAAAAGGCAAGTGAAGGAGCTGACTATATTTCATAAAGCAATGAAGAGTTGCCATGCATTCAGAATGATTAATTCAGCATTCACCCCGAAGCTTACAAACAGGTCGAGGGCTGTGATTCACTGGTACTTGTCTCGACTTAATGAGGTGTGTGGGATGCCTAGACGTAATGAGGTGCATGGAATACCAGTTGGTCCTTCGATAGTGATCAATTAAATATAATCAATTTGCAGCGAAATGTATGCGGGTAGTTTCAGGGTACATGCAATTATGATCACCTGCTCTTACTTTGAGTAACGGTCTTAATTGTTCTTCCTGTGCAGTATTCTCTGGTACAACCTCCTGATAAGTGATTAGATTAATTCGATAGTATTACACTATCACCTCACTCGGTAGTTTAGAAATCATTCAAATAAAAAGTATTCACATTAATCTATTAATAATAAATACAATTGTGCTGATATCTTCAATATATTATACATTACCATGAAATGTATTATTGGAAATAATAGTTAGCCTATTACTTCCGAGTGACTTATAGTCAACCTTACTATAAATTCACAGCAAACATGTCATATATGTAAAGTCATGTGAAGAGCTTTAAGCCAAGTATTCGTTTTAAACTCAGCCTGCTTTGTCCACTCAGCGCGAGATTAGATAGTTGCAGTATTGTTCTATCTGCATCACAACAATCGATTTGTACTGTGGCTACAAACATCTTCGCCACCCAAACTCCGCCACCTACAAAAGTGCCCCGTTTTACCAGGAAACCAGCGCCACGTATGGATCCTCCGCGCACATCAACACACATCACTGTTCACCGTTCACGTTAGACGAGAAAACAAGAATGAAGCCAAGGAGTGCTATGTAATTCGGCTCGCATTCCCAGAGTGGCGGACGCTGCGCAGGCGCTAAAACTTGGAGAAAGAGGCACTCTGTGCTATCACGTGTGTTTCCCTACCCCCGTATAGAGGCCCTCCCGACGTTGTGCGCAGGCGTCGATGAGATAACCATGCACTAACAAGCTGAAGATGACATCATTGGACATGAAATATCTCCCTCCCATATCTTCCCCGCTGTTCTAAATTGGATATAAGCAAGTACCCAGTATGGAGCAATCACTCTTTGATGCCAATAGCAGTCAGGGACTTACTTAAATGTAAGTTATCGTTATTTTAGAGATTTTTTTTTGGAACCTAGGCTCGTGTTAAATTTAGTTATAATCATGTAGGGGTTCTATTGGGTCATCTTTGGATATACGTATACATATTTACATATTTTTGTTTAACTGAATTTAATGTCTATCGATATTTATTGTAGGATTATTACATTTGTTTGGTCTTAAACCCTTGAATACGATGTGGATGATTATTATTCTAGTCAATGCTGTTCTATTTGATCTTTGAGCACTATGGTGCAAATTAATTTTCATTAATACATGTTATTTTGAAATGAGTCCATGCATTAATAATAATAATATTGTTGTTTTGTTTTTTAAATTAAATGTTATTGGGGGATACTTTAGATGATTATTTTTATATTTAATGTTATTAGGGAATACTTTGATATTTTTATTGACATTAGATGCAGCGCTAGATATGAGCATATCTTCTCTAGTTATGTTATAAAATTTATTTAAATGCAGTTAAATGCGACTCGGTAGCTAATTTTGAATATTGTTTAGTATACATAAACATTAAAGAATATATTACTTCTTGTTTAGTATTATTGGATTCTGTCTAATCTCGCGCTCTGATCCATAACTCTAAAGTTTATAATGTTTTCCTTTCTGAAGTGTATTTTGTCAAGTGAAAATAAATGAGCCGTGAGGCCAATGTTGATTCAATGTTCTTTGTTTTGCATTAACGTTTAGCATTACCCTAACTTCCTCGACGTAGTTTGTTGAATGCTAAATTTTTCTAATGTAAATATAGCTTGTTCAGGACACTTGGGATGGGTATTTTTGAGAGTAGAACCAATTAAGACCCTGGTGATAAACATTCTTTTATTATTTTTATCGCTTCCTTTTCACTGTGGCTGGTATCTTGAGCCTATATTGCAAAGTACGTTGTAGTATGCTGAATGCTTGGTGAGAACGGTTGACACTTGTGAGAGACAACTAACCTTAACTGCTCTATTTAATGCACATGCGCTATATAACTTGAGACAGGCCAACGGTTGCGTCCAAGTTAGATGAAGTGATTTGAAGTAACACATTAAATGGGACAAGCATGGATCAATTTGTATTGAGGTGTGTCACGAGCATGAAAGAAATATAGTGACAGTAACCTAAGATACAGTAGCCCCGTGACTTCTTTGGTGCTGACTGACAGCTCATAGCTGACTTCTGACAGTCAT
>CABFOW010002760.1:72876-91991 GCA_902141385.1 Timema californicum | reverse complement strand
TGACCTCTCCACAGAGTGAGAGCCGTGCCGTCTAGCGGCACACCTTCCAACTAAACGACCCGGTGTGACGTAGACGGCACATAGTTACAAATCTCATAAATACAAATGTTTTAAAGCTGGAATATTTAATAATGATCATAATTATTATTTAAAAAGATTACAGTAAAATTAAAATAGTTAAAAAAGTACATGGTCTAAAAAAATTACAGTGTGGTAAGTAATTTACAGTAAATATTTTGAAATGTATCTACCGTTGTACCTTCCTTCCCATAAATATCCTTGTAATCGATGCAATACACACTAACATAATTCAAACATTAAGATAAACGTGAAACAACAATTTTGTCAAATGAAAACTTTTCAATGCCACGTCTCAAGAATGAAGCCAATCATAAAACCCTGCAAGTCCTTCAACACATGTATGAACACTTTTGCACTTATTAGACAATGCTGCGACACAATGTTTCAGTCTTTCAATTAAATTAAATATGGATGTAATTTGTCACTTTGGACAAAGAAATCAAACCTGGAACCTTTAAGGTTAGTGTGCTAATGTCAGGACTACAATTCATTGGCACACCAAGCCACAAATCCTGGGCTCAATTATCGTGTTCAACTATATTAAATTTCATTGAAATATGTAATCCAGATACGGTGGTATCCATAACAAAAATTAATTTCCGCCTTAAGGGTGTTTTCAGTTGAATTAATTGGCTGTCAACCACCATGCAAGGTGGAAATAAAGAGGACATTGTCACCGTCTTTTACTTCGTAGGTCAATTGACCCTGAAACAACACCAAAACAACACATTAATTATCTTCTTAGGTCAAGAGTACAACTGGTTTCTGTACTGAGTGGGCTTGGTGCCACAAATTTGGTAATGATTATGACAAAGATGATAGGAGCCAACATTTATAAGAAAAAAATTAACAAATAAATTCACAAAAAATAGTAAAACTTGAAAAATATCACAGCATTTCACCCTGTGGGCAACATTCTTGTTTGCGTTTACTAATTAAGATTTCAGATATGTAGTTTGGGTAAGAATAGTTCAAATTGAACAACTCTTTTGATTTAACTAGTCGAACTAGATCACCTTTTTGAAATTATCTAAGAAAATTGAACTATGGAGCGATTCGATATTGATTCTTCAGCCCATCTCTATCAAAGAAACAAATTGACAAACAAATCAAAGCTTCTCCCACTAGATCCACAGTTATGTCAGACTTGTATGGGTTGAAAGAAAGTTCTTTATTTGAAATTTCCCTTGCTCAGCTAAGTTACCTACTCCTTCTACTGAACTCAAAGCAACAAGCAACATTGCCCAGTAGTATCTGGGGCCATTATAGCAACCAGAGACTCTTATTGTACCTAAAAAATTTAGGTAAGAAAATAAGGTTGTTAACAGTAGCTTAGCTTGGATATAGCTGGGACATAAATACTCAGAGAATTTTTAATAGGCTTCAAACTATGTAAATTTCCCAGTAGGCCTACCCCCTTTCTGTAAATCAACTCTCCTGACTTCAACGTCAGACTGAGCTTTCCTAGTAACTCTCGCACTTTACTTCGTGGAAGGTACTCTTAAGTCATCGACTAATTTTTTATTCTTTGGAGAGGGGGAGAGGGGAGTCAGAGCTCCAAAAGTAGTTGGGGGCTCCAGTTGTAGCTGGGGGGAGGGGGGGTTGAAAAGTAAAGTTGTTATTAGTAGTCAAGGCTACTCGATTAGGTCAAATACAGTAAACATGGATACACTTTAAATTAGGAGTAAATTGCCAGCTCACCTTAATGATAGTGGAGTGGGAATTGTTTCTATAAAAAACTAAAAAACACTAAAAGACACACAAAGACATTTTTAACTCGGCTTTCATTAAGATGGACATCATCTTAAACTTGAAGCAATTTATAAGTGATTCAAAGTACTTAATTTATTTTAATGACTTTAAGAATTAATTCTGTTATCATTATATTTGGGTCTTTTATTTTCTAATTTTAAGTTAAAATAGTTTCATTCTGGCCCACCCGATAATTAAAAGCCTGATATGTCTATGCCAGAAAGAGTAGTAAGCCTAATAATTGGTATTCTATGTACGTAAACATTACTATTCTTTAATAAGTGTTCAAATATTCTGTGAACATTTTCAAAGATACACTAAGAAGAAAACTTGCATTTTGAGATCGTATTTAAATACTTACCAGTAGCTCCCAATCAGAATCATTCACAAGAACTAAGATACCAGGTCTTCTGCAAATAAAATCATTGTTATTAAAATTCCAGAACTGTCACAAAAACCATTAGGTATTAAATACAATCACAGGTTAAGTTGTACAGTTTTTTTTGTTGGAATGGGAACATTAAGGTGTCAGTTCATTCTTTCAATAGAAAAGATTGCCAATGTTAGGGAGATTGGGGCTCAAATCTCTGTCAGGTACACTGAAGGTGTTTTTTCCAAATGCCGAGATCACAATCAACTTGATATTACCTTAACTATCATGTGCCCGGATTGGGGGCCACATGGTCTAACGCAATAATCTCGCAGTAGATTAGACTGTCAAAGAGATTGAGATACAAATCTTGGTCGAGTGTAGTAAAGGTGGGTTTTTTTTTCAAAACAGTTTTCCACTCTCCCTCCATGCACATCTGGGTACATTTCCTTTAAATATAGCCTTCCCAATCCCTTAAACAATTAGCGTAATTAATACATAAGAGTATAGCACGAACGATTAGTAAAATACGGTGCTAAAACAACTTCTTTTTTTTTAAATCAAAACATTAAGTAAAGGTTCTCCCAGTTTTTTTAAATGGCAGTTAATTTAGCATTCCCTTAATTTAAGAGCTATCCAGAGGAGAACATTCACATTAAGTGGACATTAAGTGAAGGTACCATGGGTTCTAGCTAACCAATCATGTCGTGAGCCATGTCAACAAGGATATTTAGTACTTAATTTGTTTATTTATGGTATGCAGCTGAGATCTTCGGTATATTTTTTCTGCATTTCGTGACCTCTAAAATGTTGCAGCTTCTTGTTACACTTTGTTTTGTATATTCAGTAAGCTTCTACTGCAAGTAATGTAGCCTAATCAGTCCTAAATGATAAGGGCATAATTTTGAATTCTGCAATATATAATAAATAAAACTTTTTTTTTTGCAAAGTGTTTCACTACCTGTTCAGGATACACGAATAGGCTATGTAATAATTACGCTGTGTTAGGGATGACGAAGGTTGAATTTAGAGTAAGAATACCCACAATTGCGCAGAGGAAGAGAGTGAAAAACCGTACACAATTCACCCAATCGGTGTTCAAACTCCGATAGCCCCATCATCGGCAGTTCAGTCTAATGCAAGGAGGAATCCCTAGCCAGGCACCACACTCGATCGAAGATAAGTCCCGAATTTTTGGCGACGGGTCTTCCATTGTTGTGTGAATCAGACAAACTTCAGTAAAGGATCCAAGGGGTATTTTCTGCCCAAATTTAACTAACATAATCTGTTTTGCACTTCAATTATGAAACATTCTGTGACAAACATTGTGCGCAGGCTAAACAACTTAAGTCCGTCCGCTAAGAAATCGTCAGTGTGGCAAATCCCATTTTAAAATACATAGTTGCAACATGATCGATTATCTGACCAATGAATTATCGACCAGCCGAAACCAAACATATGTTCATGTGGCACAGTACACTCTACGGACATATAGACCTTCCGTAAAATGTGGTACAATATAAGGTTTTATATCAAAATAGCTCACTGTGTTCCGCAACCAAAAATATGTGGTGTATCTTCGACCCAGTGTGGGGCCAACCTTAGACCATGGGGTCACTGAAGAAGGTCAAATATAATTACTGTACATCTAAAATAAATATATATATGTATATATATATATATATATAATTATATATGAAACATAATCTATATGTTTGATAAATAACTACTTGTTATGTAGAAACCAGTTTTCATGTTGTTTAGTTATACATTGAGATATTATTAAAAGCTGTTAAAATATTTAGAATAAAACAGCAAGTTGAAAATGTTAGCAAATAGGGCAGTTCACTGACATATACTGGGTCTGGGATCCCTCAAGATTAAAGTTTTGTAGGGTAAGAATAAGAAATGCACTTTATTTTCATGTTCAAAGCAAAATATCAATAAAGCATCAAATGACTCACACAATATCTCCTTGTACAAAGAGTTCTGGTCGCTCCTTCAGTAAGTTGTCTTTAATCCAGACAAGTAAACGTTTTAATGACCCTGAAAACAGTAATGATTATTTTAAACCTGTTCAAATCCATAATTTTCAGTTGAGTAAAAGTTTACAAAATTTCATTTATTGTACTCACATTTAAATAATTTGTTCTTATATAACTATAACTCTACAAATAGCTTATCTGTTTATATAAAAGTGTGAATTAAATATTCTAACTTTATAAAGTTAGAGCCCAGGCCTGTGCCTACTAAACATGTGAACCAAGATTTTAACTTAAAAACATATTCTGATAGGCAAAACCTCATTAAAAACAACGCGTCAATATGGCAACAACCATTTTAACTTCCAGATAAAAGTTATTATTTTTATTATCATCATCATCATCATCATCATCATTATCACCGCGTCTTACTACCCGTTCGGGTTATACGCTCTTACGCTAATGTGTAATGGTAGGGTGATTGTGAGATGAAATGNAAAACAACGCGTCAATATGGCAACAACCATTTTAACTTCCAGATAAAAGTTATTATTTTTATTATCATCATCATCATCATCATCATCATTATCACCGCGTCTTACTACCCGTTCGGGTTATACGCTCTTACGCTAATGTGTAATGGTAGGGTGATTGTGAGATGAAATGGAGGACCTACAGTTTAACGTGGAATCTGAACCACGGTGGAGGCCTGGCATTCCCCACATTCACGAGATGTCTTGTCAGAGGTGAAGGAAGGGTTTGGTAATCAGATAAATCTATGCCGGGACTGAGGATTGAACCCCGGCCACCAGCACAGAAGTCTGACACCTTACCCCTAGACCACCAGGTCACCCAGATAAAAGTGATCAGGTACTTAAACTTCCTGATAGAAATGTGATGCATAAATACATTTTATCTGGCAGTCATAAGACGCACTATTAACTTGTCCACCGGATAAAAATATTTATCTACCAGATTAATATTTATACAGGAGTCATTAGACCGGCCCTTAATTTGTTATTACTAATTAATATACATTGGCCATTTCTGAAGGAGTTAGAGTTTAAATCAGATGTAAGCACTATGGAATCAATCGCCCCACGTTGGGCGCCAATTGTAAACACTATGGAATCAATCGCCCCTCTTTGGGCGTCGATTGAAACACTACGGATCAATTCCCTGATATAATAATGCTGTGATGATGTTTAGGTTGTCTATAGCTCCGTGATCGAGTGCCTATCATCACTGTACGGAAAAGATACCGTTTAACCAGCTGTCTATAGCTCCGTGTTCGAGCACTAATTAGAACGGTATAATTAATAAATGTAAAGAAAGAGAACTGTTGATGGCTGTTTATTCACACACGGTTTATTTAAATGAAATCTGTTAATTACTTATACATATTCCAATTAAATTTTTTATATCAATGCACACTTGTGATATTAATTTAGGCTATTTTATACTGTGTTAGACTGTGACTGCCAGTGTGTGGCTCTGACTTGTGCGTGGGCGGGTTTGGATCCCGGTGTAGATGTTTGGATCCTGGAGATGCCTTAAACATACGCACAACGATTTATATATGACATACCCCTTGCCTTTTTCTCCCCTCGTCAACAGTGTAAAAACCAACTAATAGAAAGAGTCCTGGTGACATATGTTGTGAAGGCTAGCTTCTTAATGGTATAGGTAAGTGGCGTCTTTTGCCAAACACTGCAGAGTTGTTCCTTTTAACAGGAATTAACCCAGTTGTTCTTTTAACAGGAAAGATGGCATAAAAAATATATTTTAAAGGTGTAATCATTTTCATATTATTTCTGAGAAGTGCGTGTTTCTTGATGGATTAATCTTAAAAGGATACTCTACATATATTACTTTAAAGAAAAATTACCTTCATACATGACTTATTTATATAATTTAGAGTAATTCAAACAAATATCACTACACAAACAATATAAAAATATAGGAGTCGGAGCCAAAGGCTTGGCGTATCGACTTTACAGCTCTGGTGGATGCTACTCACAAGGCTCGTGGTTGACTGGGAGATCAACTTCATGTTTTTTGACATTGTCGAACAGCAGCTCTGCACCGCCCCTGGATATACCAGTAATGCATTAGTTTTGAGAGCCTCATACATTAATATTAAGGTAGCTATATTAACCCTTTTAGTGCAGATAGCTGATCTGACCGTATTTCCAGATTTGCGCTAATTCTGGCTTTACGCGATAGTTATGGTATGAGTGTTTTATTTTACTTAACAAGAACATTTACCTTTGTTATACTAGAACAGTATAAATAGATGAAAATGATAGAACAATCTGAAAAAAAAAACTCACTTCATACATAACAGTTTGTCAATTTTTCTTATAGCGTACACCTTACAATCATGATGACATAGCCATGGTAGGAATAGCTCTTTGCACACAAATCTACTATAGGTGTGACACTAATAGGGTCAAGCCATCATTAAAAGGGCAGTACTGGGATCTATTTGAGTCTAAAAGTTGCTATGTCCAAGCATCAAAACCAAACTCCTTGTTAAGACCTTTATCTCAAACTAATTATTTTTAAAGCATTAAATCATAACTACATATGCTTTAGAGTTAGTTTACACAAATGTAAGTTTATGATGAATATAGAACTTTTATAGCTAAGGTTCATTGTGCAAATGCAATTCTGTGTTTGTGAAATATGTCTAAGGGATAAACTTTATGTCCAAACTTAGATTTTGCAGTGCCATCTCGTTGTGTTCATGAGTATTACCCGCGACCTGGTGTGGAGTGTTGCCCGAGTATGAGTTTTTTTAAAACTGTACCTGTACCACTCTCGTCACTATTTGAACAATAATACATAAATGGTAGTGTATTTTGTTAATACCTGTCCAATGAGTGTTCTACCAAGTGATGAGAACATTTTACAGTAATAATACACAAACTACCGTTCAAGTAAGACATTCTTTCTTTGTTATATAACAATATTATTATAAATCATTTTTATCATGGCCCAACGAAAAGATGGCAAATTGAATAGTAGCAAGATCTATCAAGTTTAATAACTTTGAATAGTTAAAGAATTAAAATAAAGCTCACTAAACTCACAAGGGAAGCATAGAAACGTATACAATGATTATATTTTGTGTTGATTTATTTATTTTCATTATAATGTTGATCCATGATCATTTCCGTTAGATATAATATTTATTTGCTCAATATTATTCAAAATTTTAATCTATTCACAAATGAAAGGTTAAACATAGCATATATATATACACACACACACACACACACACATTAATTTGGGTTTTTATATTTGTGACATTATCTAACGAGCATGGCACCATAAGCTATATTTGTTCAGTTCTGATTGATTCTTTTGCGAGTTTACATCTTGGAGTTTAATTTATGTTCAAGATTTCTTTAACCAAGATAGAAAATTGTGTCTCATTTGCAGGAGTTGTGTTCGCTATAAAAAAAAAGGTGTTATGTGGTCATTTAAGACAATTATTGTGTGTTTCAAAATACAATCATTCTTTGGAATATAGTTTGAGGTGTGCTATGTGTTCAAAAGCAAGACACAAGGCCTACAGGTATCTAGTGACTTAAAAAAGAATTGAAATAAAAGAATAATGAATAAAAAAAGTGTTTTAAACATTAAATATTTTGTGAACTGTCCCTAACAAAGCTGTAAGTCCTATGGATTAAAATGCAATAAGCTTATAAAAATAAAAAATTTAAAACGCTATTAATATGTTTTAAAATATTTGGGCTAAACTGTGAGTCGAGGGTGCATTTTTTTTTTGTCAATTTATTAGAAATTTCAGCCCTAATGTTTTCTAAAAATCTCACACACAGTAAGATTTAAGCAAATTTTCAACTTTTTCAAAACGAATGTGAAAAAATTCTAAATTGTTATAAAAAAAACTTGGAAAACTTACTTCTAAGCTGGTATTTTTAAACATGGTCTAATAGATACTTGGTCCAAAAAAATGTATTCACACATAAAAGTGTAGGTCACACTCGGTTGGGTTTTTTTAATGTATAAAACTTGAAAGAAAAATATATCATCATGCTCGAAAATATTTTGCATGCGGTTTGGATGTTTGACCATCTACTTTTGGTTGTTTTATTCTAAGATGTTAAAGTTGTTTTAATTAAGATAATAAAACAATAATTACTCAATCACAATAATTAGGTTTGTTAATTAAAGTATACGACGATAGTGTGGTTTATCTGGCCCATTTTCTTTTCTTTTTTATTCTTACATGGTACGTTATTAGGCACATAATAATACGTAGAATCAAATGACACTAAGATTTATAAATTTTTAATACTTTTAACACTACACTACACTACATTCAAACAAAACTCGACAACAGATCATACAAATCCCTTTCAAAATTTAAATATTGACGATGGCGTGTAACTTATTCATGATGCTTTACTTTACAACCGTGATCCTGTGCACTAAAAGGTCATTACATCATTGTAAGGTGTGTAACATTCACATTTAATTAGCCTATTACATTGAATAGTTTGTTTTATTTATTTATTATAAATGTAATTTATTAACAAATGAAAAGTTAAGTTAAACTGGTTTGGGAAAGTGTCATAATAAATAATGGAAGGTTAGGTTAAGGTTGGTTGGAAAAGTCTAATAATAATGAATATAAACTTGATGTCTTATTTCCATGGCACCATCAATATTATGTTCCAAAATATATCCCATCGCCTAGGTGAGTAGAACTGTTGCTTATATAGGGGGTCTAATTAAAAACAAATTTGGTTCAAATCAACGCTAGGCTTGCATATTTTTACACTTAGGAAAATATAGGCCTATGTCTGATATCAATATTTGGGTTATTTTAAGAAAGAAATGGCCAAGAATAGGAAGGATATAGCATACAGTCCCCAAGTAAACTGTAGATTTATACAGGTTTAATGCATAATAATAAATATGTTAATAACTATTGAGGATAATCTAAGGTGTTTGAACTGTTCTAGGAAAGTTTCATTAACAAAATAAACATTTTTCGAAAATATTTGTTTACAAATATCTGTATTACAGTTAAGTTACTAGGTTTTTGGTTTTGTCAAATATCAAGTTGGCGTGAATATCCAGAACTTGGGTTATTCAATTTTATAAAAATTTTCAATAGCATTTGTTCCCTGGAAGTTGCTTGGCAGAAATTCATCAAGTAAATTCAAAATGAGTTTACTAATATTTTTTTAAGATTAAACTTTTTTACCCACAATATAACTTATTTGATTATAATCGGAAATTTGCTCATGTGTTTAAGTGGCAAAAAAACATTAAATTATTAATGATTTGACATAGAAAAAGATTAAGAATTCAGCCGTCTGCTCATACTATCCCTGTAGTTAAAACCAATGTCCACTCTCCAGATGAGTACGAAGATACAAACAGCACTCTACCAAAATAATTATGAAGTCAACAGAGTGCCACGATCATTATAGACGTGCTGTAACTTCTTTCTTAAAAGAAAGGAGGACCAGGAGAAATGCAATTAGTGTATTTGGAACTGAGCTGAACAAGCCTTATTGTCAAGCAATGATAATGAGTGTCCAAATAAATTAATGTAGAATTTATGAAGTATGAGGTTGTTAGGTTATCAATTAACCTACACACTCCTAATAAATCTAAAAAAATTATTGTATTCTAGTAATCCAGCTAGATATTAGAGTAATGTACTGTACCATATTATTTTTGTAATAAAATTAATTCAAATTTAAACCTGAACTCAAGTGTCAAATGTATAACATTCGGGGTATCCATAATTTTACCAACTACACGTAGAATAACAAGAACTCAGCATAAACAAATAAAATACTTGTCTGTGGCACTCGTAAAATCTATATTTGAGTAATGTGATCTGTGGATTTGACTACTAAAAACTTTGGAATGTTGATTAACCAACATAAGGGAAAAGTAACCAGGTTTAGAAAAATTTGTACTGAAATATACAATGAAATAAAATTACTATGTATAAGAAACACTGGATCTCTATAGTATAAACGGATAGATATCTGTGGCTAAAATTTTAGGATTGGCCTTTGCATATCATTATGCAAGAGAGAAGGAAACTTAAGAGTATATCTTTCTCTCCTACACACAAACAAGGCAATGTGACATCTTGACACCGTTCTTTAATTTGATTGACTAGATGAGATACAACAACGTGTGACAAGTTAAGTTAAATAAAATTGTTATTAAAGGTTTGAAAAGCATAAAAATCAAGAAATTCGTTACTTTCATCTTTAAATAAGTTGATTTAGGTTATTATATTAATACTTCCTGCAAGCCTAATGCCCATTTGAATGTAAAACTTATACAAAAAATTTGTCATCCAAGCAAAATTAATTAAGTTTTAAGCTACGTTATACCATTATAGTTATCAAACTTTCAATATACTATAGTTCTGAAACAATTTAAAAGCTAAGAGCCAACATTAAATGCATTGTAATATAATAATACTTCCTACAAGCCTATAACCCAAATGAACGTTTGAACGTTATAACAACCACACAAAGTTTGTCATTCAAACGTACCTAAACTAGTTTTAATATAGCTTATTTCATGATAATTACTGAACTTACTATATAATATTATTTCTGAAACCAATATACATGCTAACAACCAACTTTAAATATATTGTAGTCTTGGCAGAATGTAATCAACATGGATGATAGCTACATATTTATAAATATTAAAGATGTTACTTGTATTTGTACAATATAGCCTTTAAAACGGATTTGTATATCATTAATGAAAACTTTTTACACCAAAATGTGATATAATACCTCACTATTTACAAAGAATAACACTTTTATTAACCAGTTACATGTTCTTACACAAGAACTTTGAAAAAAACCTCACAATCAAGAAGACGACAAACTTGAGCGTCATATTTCAGTCATTTGCAAAGGGTGTGTTTATGTTCATCCAGTATAGTATAGAGGTCACTGATAGGAAATAGAAATCATGTATATAAACACTTGGGAACTAGATTGTTGTTACGATCAAAAATTTTCAAACCAAAACATTTTAGGAATTTAATGAACAGAAAACATTTGCGGAATCTACCAGTATATTAAGTCAAAGGATAATAATCTACTACTACTACTACTACTAATAATAATAATAATAATAATAATAATAATAATAATAATAATAATAATAATAATAGACAGTTTAAAAGTTTGAATACAAAGAAGTTTTCAAAGAAGGAAATAGGTATGTCTTATAAATATAGCCGTGAAAGGGCCATAAATAGGTTTCTACTAGAGTAAAAGGGACCAAGCAATTAGTTTACATTAGATTAACAAAATAGTTTTTTTTATAAATAATAGTAGCGTTTAAAGAAGGGAAATAATTACGGCCATGATGAAATAGGTTTCTGCAAGTCTAAAGACCCAGATTCAAAGTAATAAAGAGTTAAATTAACGGACCACACTGCATCAAAATGACCAAATAGTTTTAAAACACTGTAATACACAAGGAAATTAATGGTTTATGAACAACCGTGATAGCTCCTTTTCAGTTAAATAGTTTTCTATGAGTCCAAATTTAAAATTAAAGGGATTATATCATCAGAGTGCGCTACATCAAAATGACAAGATCAATTTAGTAATGTTACTGTCTTGAGGATTTAACGCTTTTTAGTTCCGAATATGGACCTTAGCACTCTTAGCAAACTATTACCCTGTAAATAAAGAGTCATAGTTATCTATACAAAATAATATTCCCTTCTTTACAGCTCCTTCTATATTAAGATAATTAAATCATTACCTAATAATTTTGATGTATAACGTAGTTTGATGATTTAACCTATATAATTGTTAAAATTGAAAAATGACATATGGACATGGGAATCTAACCCAGGAACTTTGGCTTAGTACGTCAATGCTCTAACCACTGAGCCATCCTGGAATCGTTCCGTGACTAGGCACATTCTTCACTCTTATTTTAAGGCAGAGTCTATGATGGACGTGTGGAAATCGTTGGCTAAAAATGTGTGCTTTTATTAAGATCACGAGTTGTCAGATAACGCGGCCAGCTTCGACTCGGTAGTTGGCTTAATGCTGTCACTTTTACTATTATTATAATTGTAAGAAATTGCACATTTAAGAATCAAATAGCCAAAGCTATTATATATGCTTTTAGTAAGGATTTACTCTATCTAGATATCATATTCTGAAAATTCAAAAATGACACCTGGACTCGGAAATCGAAAGGTTCCGGGTTTGATTCTCATGTCCAGGTGTCATTTTTAAATTTTCAGTATAAGATATCTATATGGAGTCGATCCGCACTAAAAGCATATATAATAGCTTTACCTATTTGATTCTTTATAATTATGAAAAATATGGACTTAAACAGTCATAGCAACCTATTTCATCAAAAAGGACAGCTATCATTGTTATTTATAATCAAAAGGCCCCTCCTTCCATCATTAAGTGTCATTTCTCTATTTAGAAAATATTGAATAGGGTATTTATAAACCATACCTATATGTTTCCTTCTTTAAAAAGTCTTATTGTATTTATGATCAAATACTTCTGTCTTTGAGAGTTTTCCTTTATCTTAAAAATGAATAAATAGGTATCCTTTTACTAATAGTATATATATATATATATATCCCTAAAAACTTAGTATGCAGATTAGCTCCTTACAATTCTGAATCATGACCCTGAAAATTATAATAATTAATATTGTTGGGGGCCAGACTCAAAATTATAAAGGATGAATAACGCTAAATCTTTAGAGCTAAATACCATTAATGAATAATCTTTCAATAGTTATTGAAAGGTTATTCATTGTAGATACATTATAAATAAAATTGCATGGCTATTTATAAACCATACCTTTGATTCTTTTTAGAGCTGATTCTCTATTAAATAAATTGTACGGTGCACCACACAAACTTTTTCCCACTTTTATCTTAAAATAGACATTTACAAAAAAACTCATAAAATTTGTTAAACGAAATAATACTTATAAGAGATATATACATTGTTGTAGAAACACTCCACTAAAGATCATGAATGAAATAATATAGGGTGTACCATGTTACTGTTACAAACAAATTAAGAAAAGAGAAACGTCCTAGTCTATTAAAGAAAATAAGAATCAAATTATTTTTCAAAAACATGAATTTAAAAGGACATATTATATTTGCTTATAGCTCAGAAACCATATTATATTATTATATTTCAATTAAAATATTTTTATCTTTAATAGCACCTACTACAACTATATAATGATAAGTTAGTCCATAGTTCAAATCCCAAATAGTTGGGGATAAATTATGAAAATTGAAAAATCGTCCCAATGTTATTTGTATGAGAAAATGAGAGCTTACATCATGTTTATAATTTTTTTTAAAAACGTGTTTGGATATGAAATTTAATCAAAATGGTTAAAGCTAATTTCGAAAATCTATTTTTTATCTTCCCACACCTCTACACACATCAAATTTGTATCAACATTTTGGAAAATGTTTTAAATTCAAACAATAATTGATCATAAACGTTGATAAAAATGGCAATCTAAAAACCAAATTAAGAAAAAGAATTTCAATAAATCATTATTTATTGTCAACAGTTACGAAAAAATCCAAAGAAATGGATACCTTTAGTATATCAGATATAATACAACAATATTACTCTTTAGAAAATATTAGGGTGACAGACATATTACACGCTGCCACTAAATAATAATAATATGTATACCATTTGCTATATGTTAATTTCCTAACATTTGTTCTATTTTTAAACACTAAACAAACACTTGAAATGGTCTTAGACTACTGAGATCTAATAAATTACTACATCATGGTGTATCTTATTTTCCAAAGACTTACTAAAAAAAAGCAACATCAAAATTTATGTGGCGTTCTCTAGTTCTCCCTGTAGGTGAGCGTGGGAGTAAATTCCATCACATACCAACCAATTCGTCACACTACTATGTTGACCAAACTGGAGCGGCAGGTTGTCGCATTTTGCGAAAGCACTGTGAGAAAAACTAAAAGTTCAACTGTTTTTAGGATTAAAATAACAGTGAATGCCATCTGTGATTTAAGCTATGAACTATTTAGAAAATACCAACTATGTATATAAATACCTCTTAATGGGTTATGTTCTCCTAGTACAGCGTCATGATAACTGTCCTGGTCCAACCACTACTGTTTAAATAACTGACAGAGCCATCTATGATTAACGTTATGAAAGTCTTGTCTCTAAGCCAGCATCACAAACGTTACCTACAGAGCCATCTATGATGAAGATATGAACTATTTGGATAAAATCCACTAAATAAATATATAAATACTTCTTATAATGTCAGGTTCTCCTATTACATCTTAAAATAGTTGACTTGTTTTTAAGCCAAGTAACCGGCTTTAAACTAAAATAAATTACAATAAAATAATCTGTGAAGCTTTTTATACTTTATCAAGATAAAAAAATATTAATAACTTATTACCTACCGAAAGAAAAAGCTTAGGATCTTCTTCCGAATGGTGATTTTTAACAACGTTTTGTAAATATGTGTAGTGTTATTAATTTGAACACGTTTTTAACTAAATTAAATACGCAAAAACAATTTATTGCTTGCACCACAAATTCAATATCAACCAGTCTATGAAAATATTAAAAGCCCAAGTCAAATTTAATGTCTAAAAGACATTACAAGGATGTAAACGTGAGATCTATTTAATATTTGTACAAAAACAGTACCAAACAGCTATAAAAATAAATAAATAATGTTAAACTTAATAGTAATAATTATTTAAATGTCTAGTCTGGTATTAAAATTAATTAAATTCATAATAGCTAATATATAAATGTTCATGAACATCTAATGGGCATTTTATATGTTTTACCATAAGATGTAAAAGAAGGAAATTAAAATGCCAATAAAAAGGAAATAAGGAGTTACTTATAAAATCTACTTTAAAAACTTATGGATTTTGAATAACCAAGAAAATGACACTTTTGTTAAAATAAGTGGCTATGACGATATATTAGGATTCATATTTAAAAATTTTAAGACTACGTTAAGAAATACATCTTAAAAAGTTTATAAAAAAAAATAGAATGAGTGAGAAATTAATCTATTAATTGTGATTGAGCTCTCAAATAATGAAAAATGTATACGGTTTAACTAGTAATATAATATTATAGTGAAATAGGTGGTTATGAGTTCTTCAAAATCGTAATTTAAACTCCTAGAAACAGGATGATGATGGATGATGAATTTGGTATCACCCAATAATGTAGACTGAAGATCTCTGGTAGCAATACTATTTTTATTTAATTAGTAGCTTATATTTTATAATATCATCACGATAACTCACGTTTCTCCTTCCTTTTGACACAGTTTATTGCCGAAAGTAATAATTCACTATATAAACATCAATATTAAAGGACGGCCCAAATTGACTAATTTCTTTTCTTTTTCACAAATTTTTCTAGTCAAAAAAATAAAACACCTAACAATCCACAAGCATGTTTTTTCTTTTTTTTTAATAATTTCCGGCATAGGAGAAAACTAGTTGCCGATATTTATATTTAAAAATATCTTAACTATTTAGAGAGTGAAAGTATTATTATAAAAATAACATAATACTATAATTTGACAAATAAACATAAATCACCTTTAAAATTAATTTAAATTTCGCACCAAATATAAACGATACTAATAATCCCTTCCTTTAGGGGCAATTAGTTCTTCAAATGACAGACATATGTTGTAAGCGTCCAAGAACCTAAAATAAATTAAGGTCAAAAGAGTTCAGAAATAAACCACTAAAAAAATAATTAATATTCGAAAGTTTAGGAGTTGTGTTTGAAATTTAAAACAAATAAACAGTAAAATTGTCAACGTTATTACATATTTGAAAGACTGAGTCAACCAACTATTAAATTTGTACAATACGCGTTTCTTTTAGCAAAAATAAAATCAGAATATAAATAATTTAATGATTGAGTAATATTTCTAAGATCGCCAATGATTTTGTATTATTCCATTCATACTTTGTGTCATCCACTTCCTTTATTTCCCATAGTACAAAAAAACAAAACAAGGAATGACCCGTGTGAGCTTACAATTAAATTATGGCCTATAAGGCCACTATTAATGTAGCCTCACTGCTTCCTTTCGCCTAGAATTGACCACACTCCACTGTCTATAAGATATGAAAGTGTGGATTACTACATTACATAGAAATGACAAATACCATATATATGTATGGTTTATAAATAACCATGAATTACTTTATGATAATTGATTCATCCCATGTGGAACCAAATGTATCACTTAAAATTTAAGGTATAGTCTGTGATTGAATATTTTTAAGTCCAAGAAAAAGGAGACCAAAACTACAAAATATTAAAAATTTACTCAATTTAAACTTGATAGACGCGTGGCAAATTGCTGTCAAGTGATAATATTTATTTGGTTCTTAGTCATCTCCCTTCTTCCAAACCCCTCATTCTCTGCCCCAATCTCATCTTACTACCCATAGGGCTATATATTTTTAACTAAGCTAAGTGTATATTTTTGAGGAAGGTATAATTTTGAGGAAACGCTCCCAAATTTTCTTGTGGGAAGAGTGGAAAAATACCTTTAGTAGGCTAATAATAATAAAAATAATAATAATAAGCTTAATAACCTCCCAATAACAGTGATACCAAAGTTAAGTAGCAACGCAAGAATGCTTGAACATTATTGTGGGTCATCCATAGCTCAATATTTAATAAAACCAGAAATATATAAATGAATTAGTGAGGAAGGTAATCAATCCCCTCTCACCACTCCTATCCAATTTCATATAAAGATATTTATATTGCAAATTATTATCTTGTGTCTGATTTAAACATATTTAATGGAAGATTAATATTTCCAAGGGCTATCTGCTGGATTGAGATATCACCATGATTGAAGGAGGATACATTATTTCCCCTCAACTTCCAAAAAATTATTTGCTCCAAAATAAATGTGCTGGTTTCCGTATATCACCAATTCTAACGATTCATTTTTATCTGTAATTGCTCGAGTGGACTAGAACTTAAAATATTTAAATTTTCAAAGTCAAGGTTGAGGAAAAGAGAAGCATAAGAAGAAGGAGGATTCCAATACTCGATAACTTGAAGGAAAGACGAAAATTCTTGGAGCTAAAGAAGGAGGCAAAGAAGAGGTTGGATTGGTGGCGGTATAGGTTTAATGAATAAAGAAATGGACCTACTAGGTTTTAACATTATAGTGATAATCACTGGATTGTTGACCTAACAAGTTTATTAAAAATGTGTTTGGCACCCAATATATTACCAGTTGGAACGGGTTATTAAACGCACAGCGTTGAGCACATACAGCCTATATTGTTTAGAGATGTGTCATGTGACCACCATGGTCACCTGATGACTTATTGCTGACACAACAATCAATTATTAACTTACACCTCCTTTCAGAAGCTTTGACATGACTATTACACTTGTGAATACTTGTACAAACATATTTTACACCTCCTCTATGAGATTATAAACATTGAAATTTGAATAAACCTGCAAAACGCACTTCTCATTAGCAGGCACAAAGGCGCGCACCCCCCATCACCATGAGTCCCCAGTTTCTTTTAAAGTTACTATTCGCACTCTCAAGACAATTCTATCTTTCAAAATAGTTTCAAGAAAAATATGTTTTCGGTTTAAGAAATAGCAGGCAATGTTTTTGAAATGGCATAGTCAGGAAAGCGGTGGTCAGCGCCATGCATTGTGAAACCAAACCCCCCACCTCTTCACCTCTTCTCTTCAAATAGCATGCAGTCAGGTGCGCTGCAGTCAGTGCCATGCATTGGGAAACCAAACCTTCCCTCCCCTTCACCTATGGTCACCATCCAGCTACGGCTAGCTAGCCCTGCTTATTCGTCGTGTGAAGGTGCACTCCATTACGTGCCTAAAGTTGAAAGCTTGTGAGATAATGTGTATAGCGGGAACCAACAATAATTGTTGTCAGTAATCTGGCGTGTTCCTGAATCTTGAGACTGTGTGTGTGGTGCATGAGCTCATAATAATATTATGTAGGGTTATTTTAGGATAGTGTTCATTTGAGTTATATGTTTTCAAATTTTTCGTAACTAGGCCTAGTATGAATAGTTCAATTCAGGCGCTTAAGAAAACAAATGTTGCAAAATTAACTTTTGATCAAAAAAGAGAATGAACATAGACAGTGTAGTGTGGCAAAATGACATTTGCATTTTTGAAAATGAGATGCATAAATAGAGGGGGCAAGTGAATGAAGTAGAGAAGTAAATAAACGATGAGTTCCTTGAACAACCAAGTAAAAGGAAAAGTAATGTTGAATGTAGCACCAGAGTGGGGGATACAAAAGAAGTGTGTGATGTCATTACAACTCAAGTAAAAAACAAATTTGCTTTTACTGGTCATCTGGAGGCAGCTTCTTTGGTATGTAATGAGTCATTTTCTCAATTTTCTACTTGCTTTCTGGAAGAAAATCTCACGCGAGTAAAAGAAAAACATCAGTCTCAATTGGGACTACTATAGGACCTACAGACGAAAGGAATTTAACATTAAAAGAGCAATACAACAATTGAAATTCATGGAGAAAATAACATTATTTCAGTTTTCTGTGAGGTGACGAAGCTTCTAAAAATTATCATAACGATCCCAATGACGTCTGATGAATCTGAACGTTGTTTTTCAGCACTAAAAAGAATTAAGACTTTCCTAAGAAATACGACAAATGATACACTGACTGCTCTAGCGATGGTAGACATCAATAAGAAACTTATCCAACAACTGAAGGACTTTGATGACAGAGTTATGTAAGAGTTCATTAACTTAAAGGAGAGGCGTATTAACTTTATATATATATATATATATATATATATATATATA
>CABFOW010002760.1:0-68993 GCA_902141385.1 Timema californicum | reverse complement strand
ATAGATTGTTATTATTGCACTTCAGCTTTTACAGATATTGTATTAAAAAAGAATATGCTTAGATTCTTTGAAGAAGTGATATGTTCTTTAATAAGATGTTGGCTGAAATAAAAGCAAAGTTTCTTTAAGACTTGAACTTTTTACTATTCTAGTTATGCCATTTATCCTTAGGTTTAGATATGTATAATTTTAATGCCCCTTTTTAACTTAGCATTCGACCTCGTCGTATTAAAGCTAAATTGATTTCTGAAGGAGAACAGTGATATTACCCTCCTTCTAGGAGTGAGTGGCGTTCGTTGGAGATGGGTTGTGTACCCTGCTATATTTCACAACAAAAACATAATATTGTTTACACTTCGCACTCCTATTTTTCTAAAATTTTTGGTAACATTAAATTTATTTTATTTGTATTGAATCCCTCTAATTCTAGAGCTTGGATTACAATTGCGTTCTAAGTCATTTCTCGCGAGTGTAAATAATGAAAATATTGTGTATCCTACATATTAGTGTTCTGAGATTTTGAGGACATTGGACATACATACCTATATATTTAATCACATTACACAGCTGCAAAATTTCTACAACAATCCACGTTCTTTGGGGTGAGCTTGATTTTTTTTATCTTTACAAATTGTTTGTGATATTAATTTTTGAGTTTAAATAAATGAATGTTTAATAAAATATATTCCGAAATTTGTGTCTTCTTTTAAATGTATTATTTAGAAATAATTAATGAACTAAAAAGGCTGCGCCCTCCAGCTTCTAAAGTGGCGAGCCGCCACCGCCCACTAGGTATCCACAGAATCAGTCAAAATAATCATGATATTTTGGTGGCTTTACCTCCTGGCCATTTCTAGTGACTATTTATGTAGATTGCTGTGATGTATATATATCACAACAATATATATAAGAGTAAAAGAGTACAGATTTTATTTTCACAAGAATTCTACTCTATGCTTTGTGTGTGTGTATACAAAACATAATAAGAATTGTTCAATTATACCCATGCAACAATTTAAAATGTTTTAGTATAAAACTAATTAAGATGATATAATGAAAATAGTAACTATAAAATAAATTAAAAATTGTAGTAATAGTAATTTTACTACCCAAGTAAAATAATTAATGAGCCATCGGGACCGGCAGTTTAAAGTACCGTTAGAATAAATGTAGCAATACCTATGGAGAAGTTAAACACCTCCCCACCATTTTAATCTAGACCAAGTCTTAAATCATATATACTGAGGCATGTGGTGGGCACTCTTATAGGACTAAATGATTCCGTAGACCAGTTTGGGGCACTATCGCTAAGAGCTGCTTGCAATGACGTTACAGAGGAATGTACATGCATGGACGTGGAATCTGACGAAAAGTGAGTTTGAAGTCATGTACAATTCGCTATTACTATTTTGTTAGCAATTTGTCGTTTATTTTAAAAAAGGGAGTTTAGATAAATTTTCTAGATTTTACATTTTACAACATAGTTTACTTATAAAAAAAAGGATTTGGTTACATTTGATTGAATTTGATATAAGATTGAATTAAATAACCTTCCGCAATAGAAAATGTGTTGTGTTCCAAGTGTCACGTGACTTACGTCCCGCTTCGATTTTCTTAGTTTGCGGCAATAATGGAATGAGCACTAGCGATGTGGTTCTACTTGCCAACATTAGAGTGGCGTTTCTACACCTTTCCCTTTTCTATGGACTGGACAGATATTTTGTGTTATGAGCTTTTTCTTTTTTCTTTGTATGTTGTTAAGTTTAATATGGCGTGATACATGATAAACATAGAAATGTCAGTATTTCGTGCTTAATTACGAAGTTATTATTGATACATCTATGTGAAAGGCTTGACAATGATTTCTAATAGCAGAGGGACTGAAAATGTCCCCTCAACTATTATGAATACTAAAGAAAAGGAAAAGTATATTGAGGAATTTGACTTCCCACTTTGTGATGAAGCATCCAAATATGAAAAAGTAGCAAAAATAGGCCAAGGAACATTTGGGTGAGAGGTTATAAATAACTTTTATATAAACAATCCCAAATATCACTTATGAACTCTCAATTGCAGATGAAAATGTTATTATACATGAATCACGCGGAAATATCTCAAACCACCACCCTTTGGAAGAAGACCTCTGCACATGACTCAATGAATATCTTAAGTATAAATAAATTAAAAATGACTGCTGACAAATCCAATTATTTTTACTTCCGACCTGCCTACTCCCCTAACGCACTATGATCTTGATATACATATTAATGTGGTAGGTAAACTTACATGAAGCAAAGTGTGTCAATTACTCTGATTTATATATCGACAAACACACACAGAGTATGTCTTAAAGAAAACCATGCCTACCATAGGTATATTGCTAAGACTATCAGGAGTGCCCCAAATAATTAAAATCCCTATTCATCATTCTATAATAAACAGTCACTTTCAGTACCCTGTCATATATGAAGCACTGTGGCTGTCTGTCTCCATCCACTCCAAGTTGCACAAAACAAAGCTATAAAAAACATAGTTGATCTACTAAACCTAAAAACTAGCAAAAACCAATACACAGAAAATAACTTTACTGTACCAATCCTAGGTCTTCATAAACTCAATATTATTCTGTATTCTTGAACCTTCTTTTAATCTCATTTGCTCTTCACTCTCCTTTACTACTTTATTTGTGTGTGTGTATATATATACATATTTTTAGCCTCTCACAATAAAATATCCTCAAATATCTGTCTTTTTATTGTATCTATTTCAATGTAGGCCTATTACTGTCCACCGTTAAATAAAATTTGTAAAATCTCCACTTAGAGCTCTGCTTAAGGAGATCAGATAATTTGATTGTTAACTTATAAATTACATTGTAACATTGATACTAAAATTGTAAATTATTGTGAACTTAAACTTTAATAATATCTAACTTATTATTGTCAATTGGTAGTAAGTTACTATAAATAATAACATATTTTTATTTGAAATGGATTTTTATAAAACCAATAGCTCCTGAGCTATTGGCAAATATATATTTTAAAGTGAGGTCTCTGAAATCAGAGTTGAGTGTTAGATGCTATTTTGTGGAATGTGATGTGCTTTTTAACATCATGTTTCTGCAATAATGAATTAGTTTAGTTTCACAAATCTTACAAGTTTTAAGTAATTGTATATTTTTAGATTAAAGAAGAGAACATTTGTGTGGTTTACTGTGCCATTTGGTGACCTGGTGGTCTAGGGGTAAGGTGTCAGACTTCTATGCTGGCGGCCAGGGTTCAATCCTCGATCTCGGCAAAGATTTATCTGATTACCAAACCCTTCCTTCACCTCTGACAAGACATCTTGTGAATGTGAGGAATGCCAGGCCTTAGGAATGCCAGGCCTCCACCGTGGTTCGGATTCCACGTTAAACTGTAGCTCCTCCATTTAATCTCACAATCACCCTACCATTTCACATTAGCGTAAGTGCATATAACCCGAACGGGTAGTAAGACGCGGTGCTAACAATAATAATAATAATAATACTGTGCCATTTATTTTAATTCAAAAAATTTAATCCTGCCAATAACTTGGTAATAAAGCTTGCAACAGGATATTACAATTATTAAGATATATTTTCAAATCATTTTTGAGTCCCTTTATTGATTTGTTTTTAAAATTAATGATAAAATCTTCATTTTGTTTTAAAAAACTAGGCCTACTATATTATAGTTTATAACAGCAAAAGCAGGCCCACCCACCATTGCATGTATTGCATGGTTACCTCAGGCAACTCTTTTCTTTTTTTCAAACAGATAACCTAGCTCTAGGAAAAAAATCTTCATTCTATTTCTTCTAACCCGGTTTTTAGTAAATAAAAAAAAATCTAATCAAAAATGTAAAATTCCCGTTCTTAGGGCACATAGGCCCTACTACTAATTTTACAATTTCAGCCCTTTTCATATGATAGATATTGCGCAATGCTCATGACAGACAGACAGACAAACTCTTCATTTTATTTAGATTGGTTTGTCATGGAGATGTTTGAACCTCCAAAAACCATATTGGTTACCTGTGTTGTATTTTGTTACATGCTTAAAGAAATAACCTTTAACATTGAATGACGTTTATCAATATTTACAAGCCTCATCTAGAGGATAACACAAGTTTTTATTAAAAAGGAGTAGATAATGGGTGAGATTGAAAGAACAATATGTTATTAGACTTAGTGCCTAACTTGAATATATGTTTTAAGTGTTTTGAATTAAAATTTAAATAAAACTATTATTCAAATAGGGCTTGTGATCCACATAACTGAGGACCTAGTCATATTTAAAGAAAACGATCCTGTCTTAATAATAATATTTTATATTTTCAGGGAAGTGTTTAAGGCCCGTGACAAAAAAAATCCCAAAAAGTTTGTAGCAATGAAGAAAGTTTTAATGGATAATGAAAAGGAAGGGGTAAGTTTCATCTAGACTATTGAAGGGTACTTCACTTTAGTACTGGTAACTCATACTTTTGGTTGGCGACCAAAAGTTTTTTGGTGTTGGTCAGTTAAAGAAATCATTACTTATGATACCTACCTGTAAAAGAATACTTAATGAAATAACTTAGTAGGTCCACATAAAACTGAACATTGGAATCCATGAGTAGTATGATATTTGGAAAACAGAAAGGTGTAGCCCTATGGCCAAACTTGCAACCTGGATGCCAGAACATCAAGTCACGCTATTTTTATGGATGGCCCAAAGTTGCCTTGTTTTATAACCAAGTCGCTGTTGCTAAGCGGGGGCAGGGGTCTATGCTTGAGATGTCCTGCGTGCCACTTTGGAGGACACATGGTCACAATATTTGAATGGTATTCAACTGTTGGTACACTTGAACCACACACAGGTTTGCACTCAGGTAAGAGGTTACAGTCTGGCTCGCATCAAGTGAAGGAACCCCTTTGTATCTGACTAAGCAAGCGGGAATGAACATGGGACGATATGTTAATATATTTTGTAATGAGAGATTTAGAAGTAACTTTATAACTTACAAGCTCAACAATACATAACACCTCCATTCTGTTTAGTCAGGGCTCTAATGCACTCAGATTTAAGTATTTTTCTGTATCATCACTCAATCAACAATGTAATAGTCTAATTTAGACATACAGTTCTGGTACTATACTTGTGCATTCTTTTCAAAGAAGTGTTATTAATATATAGCTCTATTCACACTGTTGGCTATAAATAAATTCCTATAATTATTTGGCATTTAATGGTTTTCACCCCAAAAAATTTGTATGCATAGGGCCTATTCAAAGCTTAATCCGTTAATCATTGAGCAAATTCATTAGAGCTGGACAAATATTTGGGGAAGATCATACACGTTGATGTGCTAGCTTTAAGCTTGAATTTAAATCAAGAACAGAATTAACTTGTTAAGTGTTAGCGACAGTTTTGTCAGTCACATGAGCACCAAGAAAATCTGATTCAGAAAAAATTGCATCATTAAATGGATATATTCCAGTTGATAGAAACCTTCTCTGGATATTCAAGGGCCTGAATACTCTTTGGAAGGCCTTTCCTATTCATACAGGAATGTCATAATTAATATCTAAGAGTGGAGCTGGGTTATTTATCATGAATTCATCCAAACATCCATTATAATAGGTTTCAAAAGGGCCAAACACAGTCCAGTCAAGAAGATGGTGCTGGTGACATGTGTATATGACTTAAACAGTTTCAAATTGATAATATAATAATATCAATAATTATAAATTATTTAAACATATTACTTATTAATTTTTGTAAATTCTTAATAATAAACAATTATAGTTCACTTATCTAAGTTGGGTTCATATCAGGCAAAAACTAATAAATTAAATAATAAAAGATTAAATTAATAATAAAGGTGGAATATTGTTTTAAATGATACAATTAGTATTTTTTTAAGTGTGCTTCTAAGTACAGATACAGGAGGTACATGAGATAGTTGAAGCAAGGATGAGATGGTACGGACACGTAATCAGGATGGAAGGGAATAGTATTCCAATAAGATAAATGGATATGATGTACATAGGGAAGAGACCGCAAGGGAGGCCAAGGAAGCTATGGGAGGAGCATACAGCAGCAAGTGTGCAAGTGAGAGGAGGGGAGTGCATGAGGAAGAATGGTAGAAGGACAGAAGAAGATGGAGGCATTTTACTAAACAGATCTGGCCAAGGCTGGAAACAGTTCATGATGATGAAGTTTGCTTCTGTATTGCAGGGTGGTTTTACCGGCGGTCAAACCTCTACAAAACACCATTTATGAACAAAATATCAAAATCGCAAAGAAAAAGTCAACTTATCTTTGACATCTTTATCAAAGTGTTTACACAAAGTGCTAAAGATTCACTACATTACATTACTACATTATTAATGATTACATTTAATTTAATTGACTAGTTAGCTAATACTTTAGAGAATAAAATCAAAATACTTTAGCACCATGAAATCACAAAAATTAATAAAGCTCTAAACTTATAATTAGCATAGATCTGATATAAATATGGCTTATTTAGCAGGGTAAAGGCTTTGATATTAACCAGGTAGAGCATGATAAAACTAAAAGAGGAAGGAAATTTGAATGTTGGTCAAACCTCCCCATTCTTTCCTAAATCATTTTAAAAACTTCCAAATAATTTCTCACAATTAATTTGTTAGTGATTTTATAATTTTTGTTGCAGTTTCCAATAACAGCGCTTCGGGAAATTCGCATTCTCCAACTTTTGAAGCATGAGAATGTAGTCAACTTAATTGAGATTTGTAGAACAAAAGGTTGGTGACAGTTTATAACTGTGATCATTAACATATCAATGCACTATAAGGTGGCCGGCTTCTTAGTCTAGCAGTCGGCGTTCCTGGCTACTAATGTAGAAGTCCCGGGTTCGATTCCAGATGGTACCATAAGTATTCTTTCCTAAGGGGAATTGTTCCTATGGTTACCATGGTCTTGTTAATTGGTCTTAAGTTAGGTTAAAGACCTCCTCTGGCACCACAATAATGATAATAATAATAATAATAATAACAACAACAAACAACCTCAGAAGAGGGCTACATATCCGCTACTGTCAGTAGAATACCAGGACTGTCCAACCGACCAACTCTGGTGGCATATGCTTAAAAAAACAACCTAGGAGCTCATATTTAAAATTCAATTCAATTCAATTCATACAACGTATTCTCATAGACTATCACAGGGAACCATAAAATATAAAAGTGTAGTGAACCTACATACCTGGAAAATATGGTAGGGATGAGGATGGTAGTTTATTAGAGGAAATGCACCTGAATGAGTGAGAAAAATCACATGTTAATTTCATTATTGTAAATTACTATTCATGATTTGTATGGGCTACTTAGTTTATACTGTACATATACAATATATAAGATTGTTTAAAATGTTTTTTAAATCAAGTAATACATTCTTCTAAAAAAACACATTTAGATTTAAAATTGTATTTTTGGTATTTCTACTTTTTTTCTTCTTTCATTCCATTTATGGCATACAGCAAATATAACCAATTTTTCCTTCTAGAAAATGTATTTCATTAATTTCTCATTCTTTCCCAAGTGATTCTTAAACATGTGTTTACCTTGCACAATAAAACACGCTCCCCCCCCACTCTTCGGTTCTAAAATTTTCTTTAAAACAAAATGTAATGCCTATATATTTATAATATCTATTAGGTGTCTGGAAAAATGAAAATTTCCTCTGGAAAACCTGGAAAATACAGGGAATTTTGTAATAATAAAATAGTGACAACCCTGTCTAAGGTGTCTAACTATAATGTTTGAGTAGACTCGATGACAGGGATATCAGCTGTACTGAGGGTGGTTTTTCTATAGTGGTTTTCCACTCACCCTCCATGTAAATGCGGATACACCTCTATATTAAACCTTCTCAATTCCTAACTCATTAGCGCAATTATGCCTAATTAAGCCTACATAATATGTGTACAAATTGAACTGAAATTAAAAGAAAAAAACATGATTTATGACTGTCAATATTTTTATTGGCCACGTTTCATAATTGTTGAAGCTTGACTTTATTTTAGGGCGAAGTTGAAGTTTAGAAAAATTCTAAGCAAATTCCAAAGTTTTATAAGCTTTCCTCCCACACTCATACTAATTTGTACAATATAAAGGAGTGTTTTTTTTTCTTCAGCAAACCAGTTCAACAGACACAGGTCCACCTTCTACCTAGTGTTTGACTTCTGTGAGCATGACTTGGCGGGACTATTATCCAATGTGAATGTCAAATTCAGCTTGGGAGAGGTCAAAAAGGTCATGCAACAGCTGCTTAATGGCCTTTACTACATTCACAGTAATAAGGTAAAGGTGTCGGCTCAAATGGGTCTCATTATGTTTATTACATCATTGACATATATACATGCAGTCCTCTAATTGAAAACATAATGTGTTCCTGATAATATTTATCAGTACATAATTTGTACAGTAAAGTTATAAGTTATAATTAGTGATTTCATTCCCATAGAGCTACAAATATTATGAAATGTATGCTGATCATATACATTTTAAGCTGCTTTTTATACCTGTGTTCTATACAGTGTAAACGCGTTTTTTAAATCAAACATAGAACATACAAATTAGGTAGGCACTGTCACTGAGAAGAAGAAGAAGAAGAAGAGGAGGAAAAGAGCTAAGCCAGTGGTACGGGAAGCCAGGAAGGATTGGATGCAAAAGTGTACAAAAATGTGTAGTGAGACATGGAAGGAAGTAAGAAGGCGTTAAATAGTCAAGTAAGAAACAAGAGAGAGAAAAGATGAGAAGTTAGAATGATGGATAAAGAATAAAAGAACATTGAAGACAGGATAAGAATAAAAATAATTAGGGATGAGATATTTTGAGAAGCTATTCAACCCGAAAGAGGAAAGGGATGAAAGTGAAACAGAGTTGCAAGAAGAAATATAAGAGGAGGAAAGAAGTCCCACATGGGAAAAGGTGGAGTACTCATCAAAGAGGGTGAAACCAGTAAAAGCGCCAGGTGTGGACAAACTTACTGTGAAAATGATAATAGCTGTGAGTGATGTAGATATACAATGGTTATGCAGTGTGCTGACAGTGATATGGAAGGAGAACAAGGTATCAGAAGACTGGAAAAAGGAAGTTATAGTACCTATTTTCAAGAAAAGACACAGGGAGAGGTGTACAGATTATAGAGGGATAATGTTAATGTGCTACTGTACAAAAGTATATGAGAAGATGCTGGAAAAAAGAATTATAAATAAAATTAATTCAAGGTGGAGAGAGGAACAGCATGGATTTAGGAAACAGAAGTTGACAATAAACTTAATCTTTACCATACAACAGCTAATGAAAAGAAGGTATGATCACGGGAAAGACTTGCTAATGCTATTTATGGATGTGAAGAAGGCATATGATAGCGTGGATAGAAATATAGTTTGGAAAGCGATGGAGAAGACCAAAGTATAAAGAGGAGTTGTAATGAGAGTGAAAGCATGTATGAGGATAACAGGAGCTGTGCTAAGACGGAGAGTGGGAGGACATATGGTTCCATATAAAAAATGAAGTGCAGCAGGGTAGTGCCCCCTTTACTATTTGTGATGGTAATGGAAATGGTCATGAACAAAGTGGCACAAAATCTCAGGGAGGAAAGCATGAAAGGCCAAGATGTTTGCTGATGACTTAGTGGTGTGGGGGAGGGGGGAGTAAGAGGAAGTGCAAGAACATTTATATTAATGGAATGAAAAAGTGAAAGAGTTTGGAATCAAATTTAGCATGGCAAAGCGTGAAGTGATGGTAATGGTAAGTAAGTTAGTAAGGCCTAATGAAGCTATAAGGTTGGATGGAGTAGAGTTGTGAAAAGTACAGAACGTAAAATATCTTGGAAGTGTGATTGAGGTGAAAGTAGAGAGGATCTAATGAGAAGAAAACAACATGAAGAATTGTTCTATAGGTGTAGACAGCTATGGACAAAATAAGTGCCCTTGAAGGGTAAGGAAGTGTTTTACAGGGTGTACTTTGTACCCATTGTCACATATGCAGCAGAATCATGGACATTAAATGTAAGAGAGATTAGACTAGGAAAGGGGAGACCAACGGAGTGAATTTTGTGAGGAGCATGTTAGCTATCACGAGGAGAAACAAGATTAAAAACGAAGTTATCAGGGGAAGAGTTGGGATACAGGGAGTACATGAGATAGTAGAGGAAGCAAGACTGAGATGGTATGCTCATGTAATGAGGATGGAAAAAAAGAGGATGCCAAAGAAAAGGTTGTAAATTATATATGTAGGAAAAAGACCACAAAGGAGGCCAAGAAATATGTAGATGGGAGGAGCAGATAACAGAAAATGTATAGGTGAGAGGAGAATAATGGTGGAAGGCTAGAGGAAGATGAAGGCATTTCACTAAACTGACCAGGCCACAGGCTGGAAACAGATGAAGATGATGATGACAATGATGACGATATTGATGCCACTGCCTTATAGCTTAGAGTGTTTGTTTGTTAACTAATATACAAAAGTCAAATTTATGAGTGTCTATGACCATGTGTAACTTTTTACTAAAACAAGTATTTAGGATTTAGAAGAATAGTTCTTTTATCTAAAAAAATATGTGACTTTACTAGTTTTAATTTGTTTTCAGATTTTGCATAGAGACATGAAAGCTGCTAACGTCCTCATAACAAAAAATGGAATTTTGAAATTGGCAGACTTTGGGCTAGCCCGAGCATTTAGTGCAAACAAAAATGGAGTAGCAAACAGGTAAATGAAGTTCCACTACTTTGCTTTAATATTTCTTTAAGAATAATGGTATGATATCTTGTCATATTGTTTGACCAGTATATTTCAAAATTATTTCAACAGACAGTGCTGTTTTATACTAGCATTATGAGCTTCAGTGGCTAAACAGTCTATGGTATCACTCTAGAATTTAGACTGACCTTCTAAAGACAGGAATATCGAGGCTTGAATCCTAGTCTAGTTTATTGAGGATGGTTTTTCCTAAATGGCTTCCCACTCTGGTTCCATGAAGATGTGGGTATATTACCTCTAAAATGCTTAAGGCTGAATATAGAGGAAGGGTACCCATATTTGCATGGAGGGAAAGTGGAAAACCATTTTGGAAAAACTACCCTCAGTACACTCGATCAGAATTCAAACTCCAATCTTCTTGTAGTCATCAGTCAAGTCTAACATAAGAGTGACGCCTTAGACAATGTGGCCACTGAAATAGGTCTATACATACTATTGATGAAACAGTAAGGAACTATGCTTAGTAATGTACAGGTAGCCTGTATAGTAAGTTGAGTGTCATAACTAGCATCATCAACAGCTTAGTGTGATCATATTTAATTTTTATACTCTATAATTTAAATATTTTTCAAGCATTGAATCTACAAATTCTCCGGAAAATATTTTTTAGTAATACATATTGAATATAAAGTTGCCCTCCACCAGAGGGAAATAACAAATGATGACTGGTTAGGTATACAAACCGAGTGGTAACGCTATGGTATCGGCCGCCCGAGTTGCTGCTGGGTGACCGCAACTATGGGCCCCCAGTGGATCTGTGGGGGGCCGGCTGCATCATGGCCGAGATGTGGACGAGAAGTCCCATCATGCAAGGCAATACCGAGCAGCAGCAGCTGACGCTAATCTCCCAGCTGTGCGGCTCTATCATACCTGAACTCTGGCCTGGGGTTGAATCCCTGGAGCTTTACACCAAAATGGAGATGCCCCGTGGTCAGAAACGAAAGGTAATAAACTTCAAGCCTATGCAGAGTTACAAATATTTTTGTTTAAAATATTCAAATCTAAGTGGATCCCAGATTTGGATTCAACAGAATTTAATTCAAATAAAATAAGTTACACTATTGAATAATTAAACTTTTGATAGAAAATAGCTTTTATCTGTAATTTAAATATAATCAGCAATATCATCTTAAGATTTCTGGTAAGTTTTTGGGCTTTATTTAAATGTTATTTTAATTTGAAAAACAATATCAATAAATATCTAACTAAGATTTAATTTGATTTGATTTATTTACCTTATAAAATATTTGATTTAAAATTTTCCCAAAGTAAGACATTTGATTTGTAATTGATTCAAGTTAGTTAGCAAAGATATATATTTAATTTTAAATCTATTCCAACTAGAGATGGGTCGAATCCACTATTTCTCGAATTCGAATCTACATTTTATTTTCGAATATCGAATCCGAATCCTAACAAATTGTTAGAAATTTTATTGATTTACAAATAGACCTACATTACACAATATAGGCCTACACTGTAAATTAAGATTTATTTCAATCATGCTTTCAATTTTAATCAACCCCAACCACAAAATACTGGTTAAAATCCAACCAAATTAAACAATCTAGACTCATATTATTGTTAAAAATCAAATCAATCAAAATTTGAGTGTCTTTTAGTTATTTATAAAAATGTTGTAGAATGAGTTAAGTTTCTAAAAAGATATGTGAAATAAACAAACAGCTTAGGCTTAGTTACCTTTTGAACAACTTTAATCATCATTGAAGGATTATAATTTATTTTAATAAGAAAGCCAAAATAAAAATACAAACCGATTTTAAAAAAAAGACTACTAAAACAATATGCCTAACAATTAAACATGCATTGGAAATAGTGAACTTAATAATGCATATGTATTATTATTATTATTTTCTTTTTTATCTATTATCTACCTTTCTGTAGAAAACAAGAAATATATTCGATTCTTGCAATATATCGATTTCTGATAATACATTCTCTTTAAAACATGAACATATTTTTGACTCTTGCAATATGTTCATTCCCATTTTATTATCTAGTACTCCGTTTGAATATATTTACAAATACTTTAATAACATTTTTTTTAAGCTAATTAACTCTTAGTTAATGTCAATTTAAAAACAAATTATGAATTAACAAGTCGTTATTTGATTCTTGAAACTTGATAGCACCTACTAAATGATCAGATTACTTGAATCGATTTCAAACAAACAATCAATATACAATACACAGTTTTATTGGTGTCTAACTATTGACAGTATTTATTTTTCATGAAACCCAACACAATGTCTAACTTAAGAATCGTATGCAATAAATTGGGGCTATTTGCATAGTTGTATATAATTAAAACCAGTCGGGTAGTAAGAATTAACAGTCGTGTTTATTTAATCATCAGTCTGGCAAATAAACATATACATCATGGCGGCTGACTTTGTATTGTGTTTAACATGTTCTTATTTCTGTTAAAAAAAAGGTGTAATTTGTTTTATTTATTTCGAGTTTATTTGTAATTGTAGTTTTGATTATCAGTAGTTGAAGAGTTTTAATGTTTTCATTAAAATATTTACAAGATTACTCATGAGGCGAAAGATTTGACCATTGAATCCAATAAAACACCAAATCCTCGAATCTCGAATACTTGTCAGGATTCAGTGGATTCGAAGATTCGAGTGGCCCATCTCTAATTTAAACATTACTGAATACTTTACAATAGTAACAATATCAACATCACCATGCACCTGGAAAACCGGAAAAACACAAAATTTTGCAAAATCTAGTAGAAATACTGGAATATTTCTTGATGTGAAACATTTAACTGTTACTTAAGTTTAAAATAGTAGGTCTTTGGTTTAAAGAAACATTGAATTAAAGAATTAAGCATGATTATTTAATAATGTCTTATTACCCCTTAATCAAGGGTTGTGGAGTGAAAGAAGATGTATTTCCTCGTCAATCTTATATCATCCTATTCAAACTTGAGTTATATGACTTCACACAAGTCAATTTGAGGAATAGTTAAATTGTATTACTTTTTAATTAAAACAAATCTCCCTGGAAAAATGGGGATTCCTTCTGGAAAACAAGGAGAATTTGGTACTAATAGTGGTAACCCTTAATATGTACGCTCTCTGAACGCTAATCTAAAGAACCTTCAAGAAATTTTTGATTTTCATTTATTATATATCTCTTTGGTGATTGATTAATCTTAGGATTTTAAAGATTTTTTTTAAAAATTTATTATTTATTATTCATTAAATAAAGGGCCCTAAACATTTTATAAAATGTATTTAATAATTGTCTCTATAAGGAAAACCTATTTTCGCTTTATGAGGTAATTGTTATATTTGGAAGAAGTTACAAGAAAGGTAGATAGAAACATATAAAAGGAACAAACACAATCTGGCCCTTACAAGGTTTTTATCCATCTTTCCTGTGCCTTCTTACAGGTATAATATTGTAATGATACTGTTTTGGACCCCCTAATATATTCAAAAATTCATGGATGAAGTGTATTTTTCTTAAACATAATGAATGTAAAATTTTCTTTTAATACTTCAACCACGAAAAATCACACACTTTTAGAAGTAATATCAAAGTCTTGCACCATTCGACTTTTTTTTTCTTTCAAAGATCAACTCCGTAATGTTTACCAAAAGAGTAACCTATAAACAACCAGATAAGATTTGCAGTATACTTGTAAAACCCAAACTGCCAAACCCCACTATTCAACTCGAACTCAAACAAATATCAGGTTCATTTCCATGTAACTCTACCCCCTGCAAGACCTACACCATACATAAACCAACAAACTCATTATCCAGAAACACAACTAAAATAAATTACCCTATTAAACACCCCCAGAAGTGTGACTCTAAAAACCTCATCTACCAGCTGGAATGCAACCAGTTCCAAATACAATACATTTGTCTCACAACAGAAACACATAAGAAAGAGAATGAATGGTCATCGACATGACACAAAAATGAAGAATAAAGATAAACCTGTAGCCGCACATGCTGAAACCCATAATTTGGGCTTTAATCATTGTTACACCACCAAGGTGGTCAAAACCCTCATCAAATAAACATGCAACCCTTCACAACTAAGAATATGTGAACCTGCCCATATATATATATATATATAAAACCAAACCAGTCATGCCCCTAACATAAGTCTTAGGTAATTCTTCTCCTTCCAATAAGCATACTGATTATTATGTTATTTTTAATTTCACAACAACAACAATAATAATAATAATAATATAGTTTATAGCACAACTTTTAGTTTTCTATACATCTATTTAATTCAAGTTCTCCATCTATACATTTAAATCATAACTGCGAAACAATCAGCTCATGACAGTCAAACAAGAGCATCTCTTCTCTTGATCTTAAGATGCTGTATGTGACAGTGAAAGTTTGTCCTTCAAGATGTTTTTGTGTGTTTTGTAGTCTTCTATCTAAACAATTTATACTCCATTATCACTAAGGTAAGAGTACTAGCTATCCCTCCTAATTTTAACCATAATCCACCTTATAGTTATATGAACATTGTTTTTTTTTTACCAGGTGAAAGAACGCTTGAAACCATACGTGAAGGATCCATACGCATGTGACCTGCTTGACAAGCTATTGGTTTTGGACCCCAGTAAGCGCTACGACTCGGACTCTGCCCTCAATCATGACTTTTTCTGGACGGACCCTATGCCCTGTGACCTGTCCAAAATGTTAGCTCAACACACTCAGAGCATGTTTGAATACCTGGCACCTCCGAGAAGGCCTGGACACATGAGGCCTCACCTTAACCACCAAGCGGTGACCGGCACCGCTGGCTCTTCGGCCAAACCTTCGGCTTCGATGGACAGTGGCTACCAGGACCGTGTCTTTTAGATATATCAATATTCTGAACTGTATCCAAACATTTGGTCAGAATGATTTCTTCTAAACACTGGCCCGGTCAAGTCTTGTTACATGCTTTAATAGGATTGGGCAGAACTACTTTATTGAAACGTAAACTTGGGTTTTCTAAGATTTAGCAGGACTACGGGTGTGCGAAATCCACTTTTTTCAAATAGAAGTAAAGTCAAATCAACAAATTTGACACATTCCTGAAGCCAAATCAGAGTTGTAAAATCTAAAAAAAGTGTTTAATGTTAGATAAAAAAATATTATACATTGCATAACTTTGTACATTTACATAGAAAATCTCATTTGTTAAATTTTATATTTCAAACTTAATTAATAAATGTGGTCTTAGAATCAAAGTTTTATCATAAAATATAATTAAATTAGATTTTTTTTGTATGAACACTAATTTGTGATGAAAATAACAACAGAAAATGAAAAAAACTAACATAAATGTATGTTTTAACTTTAAATTATTATTTTTTTTGGCGACACTTCAGAATTTTACTTTTGAATCTATGTCGAAATGAATTAATATTTGAAGTGAAGTTGAAGTTTTCAAAGCTTCCCACACCCTTATTCAGGACTATTTTATATAGTCAAATTTTCATAAAAAGAAACATTTCTGAAAGCTATAAAAGCTACTCGATCTACTTTCATGCATTTATACATCATGTCATGGGATCTGTGGCTGTCACTTTTGATATATTTTTATCAATATCTAAAAAATAACACTATAAAAAATTGTGAAATGTTATCAACTTTGGCTGTAAAATACATGCTTATTTTATATAAGTCACCTCCAATGGAAATTTTACAGTGCTGTTTATTCTAAATTATTTAATTGATATGAGATTGTATTTTCTTACGATTTGGCTGCCAATTTAATGCATTGCTGCTTTATTCATTATCATTTCGGCAAAAAATGTATAAAATATAATTTATTCAAACAGGAATACCTAAGAAATATCACTATTATTGCTTGTTGTGGCAAATATTGATTCACATTATGTTTTATTTATCTAGTAAGGTTAAAAAAATTCAACTTGAGGGAAGGTCAATCTCAGCTAATTGTTTATTGTTTGTAGCTGTGTAATATATTTGATTATTTTCTAACTTCTAGCGGACTATGTTAGTCAAATTAAAAAAACTTGTTTATTCAAATTTTAAAACTTATTATTATTATTATTATTATTATTATTCATAAAAATATTTTTAAAAAAGTTGGGAAGGATTGGGCAAGACGTATGGGACATACTTTTGAGTCGGGGGAATTTTAGGAAATGATCTGGGGAATTCAGGGAAAAAGTTGGGAATTTCATTGATCAATTTAAATAGACACCATGTAAATAAAAATTCTACCGTCCTCATCCCTATCACTAGTGTAATTAAGACATATACCTATAATCCAAACCGCTAGGAAGATGCTATGACAAAAAAAAAGTTAATCTTAAACAACATTATAAAAACTGGGACATAAAGGAAAGCAGTAATGTGTTTTATACATTTCAAGATGTCAAATAAATGCTCAACAAGAGTATTGGCAAGTGCTTTCAATCACATAATTGGTGTGCATCTATCACAAGTCATACTTTATATCGTTTATATTTTCTTTTTTAATTTATAATGCTTACCTCAGGTTTTAAATCGTGTATGATATGTATGTAAGGTATAAATATGATAGAATAATAGTAGAAAAATAATTCACAAATAAAAAGTAAAAATACACATTATTTACACACACTTCAATATTTCAATGCTCTGATTGTATCTTCATGATTTTTTGTAAGTTTAAGTTCTACAAGCGAATTAAATGTTCTTATGTTGGTAATAGAATATTAAATTAATTTCACAAACTTTCCTTTTGTTTTATTTGATACCCTTCCTAGCCTAAATATTGAATCAAATCGGTCAATCAAAACCATGCTCATAATACTGTTTTAGATTTGCTTTTGATTATATTTGGTTCCGTTAAGTTTTGAACTAGCTTAAATTATGTTCTAGTTTTATATAGCTACTTTTTAAGAAGAAAGTTATCATCCTTTAGATTTTTGGACACCCCTTAGAGTATTATTCTTCATATATGCACACATTTTTGATAAAAAAATATATTTATATTTGCCTTTGACCTATCAACTATTTCCAGTCTGTTGCTGGTTCATATTAGTAAAATGCCTCCATCTTCCTCTATTCTTCCACCACTTTTCCTCCTTTAATTTCTTCCATTCTACTCCTCTCACTTGAACACTTTCTGTTATCTGCTCCTACCATCTATTTTTTGGCCTCCTCTGCGGTCTTTTCCCCACACAATTCATTTCCGGCATTCTCTTAGGCATCTTCTCTTTTTTCATCCCCATTACATGAGCATACCATCTCAGTCTTGCTTCCTCTACTATCTCATTTACTCCCTGTACCCCAACTCTTCTCCGGATAATTTCGTGTTTAATCTTGGTTTTTCTCATGACAGCTAACATGCTCCTTACAAACTTCATTCCCATGAACTCCACTTTCCTAGTCTCTCTTACATTCATTGTCCGTGTTTCTGCTGCATATGTGACAATAGGTACAAATTGCGCCCTGTACAATACTTCCTTACACTTCAAGGGAACTTTTCTTCTCCATAGTAGGTCTCTTACGCACCTCTAGAACAACTCTCTTTGCTGTCTTCTCATCAAATCCTCTCCTCAATCATGATTCCAAGATATTTTACGTTCTGTACGTTTCTCAGCTCTACTCCATCCAACCCTATAGCTTTATTAGGCTTTACCCTATTACTTGTCATTACCATCACTTCACATTTTGCCCCTGTGAAGTGCGCTCCAGGGGATGTTGGCGGACGTGCAACTACTCGGGAGACAAAAGTACGTTGATTGGTTGAAATATGAGATGGTACCACATGATTCTAACCCTTCTCTTGGTCAACTAGTCTACGAACCCCCCTTAAGGAAAGTTACTAAAACACCCGGTACAACGCTGTCACTGCACACTCGGAAGGCAAATCTTGCTCAAGGTGGACATATAGTCGTGTAAGAAAATTCACATTTTGATTTTAGTTAACTTGTAACACCAAAATCTTTTCAAAATTCTCTTTAGGCAATTGAGACCATAATCTGCTTCTTTTAGGAGGTTCTTAAAATTCAGAACATATAAGTCATTTTGTGTGTGCCATAGTCCACTATTTCAAGTATGTTTTTTTATATAACAAAATAGTTATTTGTTTCTAGGATGGTGGACTTGGTGAAATAGTACCTTCGAATGGGGATAGTGTTTGAGGATAATCTTTTATTACCTTGTTTGTAAGTGTAAACTCTGGTTGGTTTCCATCCAGGGTTTATTATCGTTAATTAGGGGACACCTAATTAACTTCGATTGTTTGTTTTTTACATTTAATAACTCTGTTAATCACAGACCGAAGGTTCGCTCTGGTGGTATAATATATAGCTTGTATCCTATTTAACCTCTTTGGGCACGTATGTCTTGAACGTGTTAGGAATTAAGTTGTCTTCACGTTGGGGTGAAATGGGCCATGATCTTATGTTTTGTCTTTTATAGAATAACATTTATTGTACAGTAATTGGATCTCTGCTGATATTGTTAACTCCTATGAAAAGACTAGAATTTATTTCCTAAGGGTATAAACTTATTTTCTGTAGGAATTTGGAGAAAGGCTCGCTTGGCTGTTGGTAACCTAGCGTTTGTCATTAAATGGCATTTTATTTTCTTGCTTGCGCTGTCGGTTGGCGACAACGTACATTTACATAACGGCTCCATGCCTTTGATTTATTTGGTTTAGAGAATTATTGTGAGAAGAATATTAGATTATTATAATTTGGTCCATATCTCAGGAAAATTAGTTTTAACACAACACCCTGCCGGTCTTTCCCAATCAGATAGAGCTGAGGTAATTTGTATTTTTACTTTGATGTATGAAATTTCTTTTTATTTGAAATATTTATTATATTTACTATTAAAAAAACATGGTCAGAGTTTCGTTTTTCTGTCCACACTATTGGCTCATAAAGCAAAAGCATTCCTTTATAATAATTAAATCTGACGAGCATTATTAGGATGAGTGGTAAATGATATCAGGGAAATTTGAGAAGCATTGAAGGTGTACAGGCTCAGCGTTTACTCGGGTCGTGCTACCTAAAATATACCCTTATAAAAATTTAGCTAGTTATTTATTACTCAGTTGTACCCGACTGTTAGCTATTGAGAGTTATCTTTGAGACTGATGTGACAGTCAGGTGTGGGTGCAACCATTGTATACCTACTTCCTTGTTTAATCTTCTTTAATGCATCCCCCACCTCTTTCCATGTTGGACCTCTTTCCTCCTCTTTTTATATTTCTTCCTGCTCCTTTCTTTCACTCATTCCTTTCTTCCTTTGGGTTGAACATTTTCTTACAATATCTCATCCATAGTTCCTTTTATTCCTCTCCTGTCTTCAACATTCTTCCTTCTTCATCCATCATTCTAACTTCTTGTCTTTTCATTCTCCTTCTGTTTCTTACTTGTTACATAACACCTTCTTACTTCCATTCCAGCATTTCTGTCCATTTTTGCATCCAATCCTGCTCGGCTCCCCGTACAACTCGCATTGCTCTTTTATTCATCTTAATATATTCTCCCTGTTTCCTTATTCTTAATCTTAAAACTACTTCTGAATGCTTTATTATTCTCTTCAAGGTATGTAATTAATCATTATGTAAACTCCTCTACTCATTGGAGTGAAGCTCTTCTCGACTAAACGCAATTAATTACACTAATACAATAAAGGAGGATGGTTAATTTAGAGGAAATGTACCCCCACATTTGTTTGGAGAGAAACTTGGTTATGGTATATAAAAATACACTCTTAGTACAAACAGGCTGGGATTCGAAATTAGGGCCTCATAAAAACTGCTCGACAAGTTATAAAAAATTATTTAGAAGGCTGGGTGGGTCAAGTGGCCGACAAGACTTGGACCAACTGCTAGACAAGTTCATGTATAGGTGTACAAAGTGATAGAGAACCAAGCTCAACCCGAGAGGACCAATTGCTCAACAAACATCGAGATGAATTCAGCTAAGAGGGGCTCAAGTGACAAGCAAGTTATTTCAAAACTAACAAAGTTATAACATGGTAGTAGGGGTTGGAATGACAGTTCTGGACCACTTTCTCCCATAAGGTTAACATTTATCCAGGTGACCTGGTGGTCTAGGGGTAAGGTGCCAGACTTCTGTGCTGGGGGTCTGGGGTTCAATCCTCGGTCCCGGCACAGATTTATCTGATTGCCAAACCCTTCCTTCACCTCTGACAATACGTGTATTAATCACAACTTGTGAGTGTGTAGAGTGCCAGTCCTCCACCGTGGTTCGGATCCCACGTTAAACTGTAGGTCCCCCATTTCATTTCATAATCACCCTACCACTTCACATTAACGTAAGCGCGTATAAACCAAACGGTTAGTAAGACGTGGTGCTAATAATAATAATAATAATAATAATAATATTGACACACCACTTTCTCCTCTAACCTAACCTTAACAGGCTCTTAGTTACACAAGAGTCCCTTATGTCCCTGTATTTGTCGTTCTGCCTCTTGCAGCCCCCTCTTCCCTTGAGTCTAGGGTCCAGCCTCTATTCCGCACCCTCCTCGCAGCCTTCATTCCTTTCTCTTACCATGCCCTCCAATCGCTCCTCTCCTACCAGTCTTCTACCCCCAGCCCTGATCTGCACAACTTCCAGTCCCCATCCTGTACTCTTTCCTCTTTTAAGCCATACAGCTTCCTGTATCCATCCTGAGCTAGAGGTAGTCTACCTCGATCATGGCCGTGTTGATCCCATCCAGCTCCAATCCATCCTCTTACCAACCACTCCGCTTACCAGCCAGGCTTTAGAACTTGACATCTTAAATATTGTGCCTTAAACGATGTATCCACCATCTTACCAGCCGCTCCTTCATACCTGACGGCTTAGATCTTGTACCTTAAACGATATGTCCTTTCTGCTTACCACCCATCCCTCAAAATATTCTGAAACAGTTTGAAACGGTATTAAATAATTATGCATCATTCTCCACCCGACACCTTAAACGTCGAGACCATTCATTGGGGTTCGAACCCAGTCGGTAGACTGAAGGTGGATTTTCATAAATGGTTTTCCACTCTCACTCCACAAAAAATCGGGTGCAGTTCCTCTAAATTCAACCTTACTCATCCCTAAGCACATTAGAGTAACGAGTATATAGGCGTATAACGCGAACGGGCAGTAACTCTCTAGTAGATATAACGTGGTGCTAATAATTAAAAATATGTAGTACTAGATATACAGGCTAGATTTAAAATTATCTTTTTGAGAAACAAAAATACTTTTTACTGTCGCTTATTGCCGGTTACTAATTTTAAATATTATTTTTTAAATGTTGTCAAATTTTAAGTTTTAAATAAAGGCCACCAAGGAATTTTTACTCGATAGTTTTCAACTCTTTCTTAATGGAAAAGTGGGTATATTTTCTCTAAATTATACCCTCCTCACCTCTAATATATTAATATAAAAATAAGATATTCCATACGTGTTGACAAGCGCTGACTGTTCTTTAATGTTGCAGAATTAATTGTGACTGTTCAATTTGTGATATTCTTTTATTATAAGTTCTCCATTAGTTCGAGTTATTCTCACCTACATTTTTACTTTAGCAAACCCTACAAAAATATTCAATAAGTGTGAGGTTAAACTGACGGGTTGGGTGGGAGGGGGGAATTATTTGAGTGTAAACAAGGACAATCGTGTATTGAATTAACTGTTCTGTCACTTAACCCACTATTAACTGGATGATATCAAAGTTGGTCGAGCAGTTGGTCCTCTCGTGTCGACCGCTTGGTTGTCTATGACTTTGTACTCCTATACTTGATCTTGTCTAGCAGTTGGCCCAAATCGTGTCGGCCACTTGACCCACCCAGACTTCCAAATAATTGTTTTCATTTTGTCAACCGGTTGGCTGTCTATCACATGGTCCAGCTCGTGTCGATCACTTGGTTCACGTTGTTTCTTTCTTCGTGTCTAGCAGTTGGCTGTCTACCACTTTGTCCTCTCGTGTCGGCCACTTTGTTGTCTATCACTTTGCCTGCTCCCGAAATTAGACCTCTCTGTCATCAGTAATCATTTAGTACATATGCGTACAACTTGAATGGGTAGTAAGGTTGCTGCATTAAGTCTGGAAAGTTTCTGGAGTATTGCTTGCAACCCATTTTCTTCTTGGGAGTTATTTGACTGCTCTGGTGAGAATAATATGATGCTGATAATAGGTTTAAAAACTTTATCCAGCGACTGTCGGAATCTCTTTTATTCTCTTGGTGGGATATCATTTCAATTGTTTGATCACTTTTAATGTAATAATCACCCGTGCACTTATCATATAGAATATAAGATAATATTACAATACATAGATAATAAATGACAAATACTGTCAGAAGTTAATATATATGTATTTGAAACCTGGTACTAAAGTCTGTTTACGGTAGGAATTGTTTTCTGAAAGGCCTTTTTCCCTACCATAAATTTATTATACAGTAGGATATTGGTAGGAAAAATGACCTTTCAGAGATTAATTCCTGCCGTGAATGGAGTATATACTTCAAAATCTTGGCTATAGAAATCATACTTTATTTGTGATCAATGTGAACTGTAAAGAAACAATATATATAATTATTAAAATAATTATGTATATAATTATTAAAATAATAATAACATGTATATAAAAATATTAAAATAATAAACAATGGTTCCTTCCATCACAGCCTGGAAAACGTCAAGCTTCAAAACTAAGAATGAGCATAATTTATTATATAGGCAGATAGGTTTTATGTTTATTTTATATGTTAGTTTTTTTTTCAGAATTAGTAACACAGAATATACAATCTAATAAACAATAAATGGATGTAAGCGATCGCACAAAATTTCGACACATTGTATATCAAGAATGATGAAATAAATACTTAACAATTGAAAGCACGTTTTACAGCCATTGTATAAAGAATCTTTTTCGTGGGGGAAAAAAATAGAAATTTAGGCAGTGTATAGTGCTTTAATTTCTTAGCTATTTCAATTAGTGTGGTCATTATTAATACAGAAAAATACTTTATTACAGAAAAATGTATTATTTTATAAAACTTAAATTGGCAAACTTATTAATCTGAATACATTAATATGCATATGGAAAAAATTGTTTCAACGATCTTCAATTTAGTGAAAACTGCAATTATTAATTTCATTTAAATTATCTATGTTTTTATATGTATTTATATTTTAATTAGAGGTAAGAATATTTATACTGTCAGTGAGAGCTTATATCTTGGTTAATATGGGATTACCTGCATGATAAATTAGATTTATTAATTAGATTTTAATTAGCATTAAAATTATGTGATTAACTAAATTTTAAATCATCTGGGCTATTTTCCTCAAATTTGTCAGGCCTAGGCGATACATAAATATAATGTGTGCATGAATGGTGATTATGCAAGAATGAATTTAAGTATACATATATTTGCACCTTACCTAAAGTAGCAAACCCAAAAAGTGAAGTGGTTACAACTAAACTGATTATATTGTTAAAATATTTGATAGTTTTAAGAATACAGCAAGTTCTCACGGTTAAATAGAATTATTGAAGTCTAAGACATATACAACATCCAGAAGAAGGCCGAGAATTGTTCAAGTAATAAATATTACACCTATTCCAGAAATCGAGTTTAACGAGGTATCCGAACCATGGTGGAGGCCTGGCCTTCCACACATTCACAAGTTGTGAACAATACACGTCTTGTCAGAGGTGAAGGAAGGGTTTGGCGATCAGATAAATCTGTGCCGGGACCGAGGATTGGACCCCGGACACCCAACACAGAAGTCTAACACCATACCACTATATCGCCAGGTCACCTGTTAAACTATTGAGTGGCCACTTCAAAATATGCTTGATAAAAAATATAATTTTTATCGCTTTGAAAATGGTGTGAATGCAAGAATCAACGTTTAAGCTGGCAATTTTTCCAGCATGGCTTAAATTTTGGAAACTATTGTATTTGAATATTTAGAATATATCTGTTGACCCCATCTATAAGGGTATAGTCAGGTCAAGTTTGAGGTTGTAGTTAATATAAAAGTAGTCCCTAAGGATGTGTCAATCAGTGAGATATCTTGTTGGATACCTAAACAATATAGGAAGGAATAGTGTTCATTAGTTATCTATTTCAAACTCACTTAGACAGTAATTTTAGGCCCAAGTATGATATTAGAGTAGTAAAATAATTTATGTTTACATTTGCAAGTATGTGAGCACTTTGAATTTACTTCTAATGAAAAACCGCTATTCACTATTGTAACAACAGTTTTCCTATCAATTTTTTTTTTTAGTAGCAAACAAAATTCCAATGCTTTAGGATGACATAGTTCTGAGCTCTCTTGAGGGGGTGGGGGAAAAGGGAAGTAATTTCACAACTGCCCAAGTAGACGAAAATAATATTTTAGAGCTTAGGAGGAAGTGAGGCCCATAAAAATAATTTTCTTTACTATGAGTCTTACGGCATGCAACAAGTTGCAGAACAAGCTCTCCCTAGTTTTTGTATTTCTGACTTGCTTCGTTTATTTATTGCTTTTTTGTGTATAATGAGTGAATCAAAAGAAAATATTTCCCATACTTAGACACAGAGGATGGGACATTCTTTACTTGACGCCCTGTGTGACCAAACAGGTCGCACAAACAACAGGCTATCTTCACTAGGGACACTAGTTTATTTAGCGTTTGTAAGAGATATAAGAACTAACAAATAAGATATAATGCACAATAATTTGGAACAAACTAAAAAAGTTATAAAATCAAAAAATACAAATTTTGTTCTATTTTATCTAGTTGAGGTGAAGAAAGGGAGCTTAGAATAGTGATAAAAATATATTAATTTTAAAACTATCAACATGAAATAAACACATTAAAAAAATTCAGAACAAAATAATGATAAAGATATCAAGGAGCATTCAAACAAACTAACAACAAACTTTAATCAAAAAAGGTTCAAGTTTTGAAAGAAAGTGACAACGCTACTACTAGAAAAATTATTGAAGCTTTACAAAAGGAATAAATGAAATATTTGCAAAAAAAATAATCTTAAATGAACCAAGAACTAGTTATTAATTGCAAAGATAAATTATCAATTTTTAAAAATTTTATGTGTGCAGGTGAAGAATTTGGTTGACAAAAAGGCACCAATACCTGCTCCCAGTGTAAAAAATATATCATGTGTTTTCCTACCAAAACGAAATGTGCGTATTTTTTTTTGGAGGAACCATCAGGAACAAACAAAGAACAGACGATTGCAATCATAAAATATGGATTTTTAAAAGTTGGTGCGTATGAAAACAGATCAAATATTTTTTCCTTAACAAATGAAGAACAAATTATTGCAATTATACATTTAAAAAAAAGTTTTTAGGGGAAAGGACGGTGAGGCAGCTTCATGGAGGTCCAAAGCAAACATATCACTTATGAGCGTATCAAACGGTAAAAACTGATTTTTTGTGTGGAATAATCCAGTTAAAACGGAGAAAAAACTATTTAAATCTTAAAAAAAGTTTTTAAAAGAGGTGAAGGGCTAATTCATGTAAGTCAAATGTAAAAGCATCATTCATTTTGGGGTCGTATCAAAAAAGGATTGAACAATTCGAAACAAACGATCGCAACCATAAGAACTTAAATTTTCAAAAGTCGGAGTATGGTATCGTAAAGTTGCAAATAAATAATGTAATTAAATAATTATTTAATTCACAAAGGAATGTATTTTATTAAATATGATTTTCATAAAAAAAAATTATATGTGTGTGATAGAGAGAAAGAAAGAGAGAGAGAAAGAAAGAGAACAAATTTTATTTGAATAAATAATTTAATCAAAATAACTTAAGCATTCTTACCCAAATAAGATGTAACTTATAAACTTATATATAATCGCTCTCGAATGTTTTTAGGCACTTTGAATAATTTAATGATTAGGTTTTGAGGTTTGAGTTAATCTAGGGTGCAAGGAGGAGGAATTTTTTTTATAGTAAATGCACCCTATTTCCGTGGAGAGTGGGTGGGAAAGCTATAGAAAGAGAACGCAAAGTCCTGTGGAAAGCAACCTAAAAATATGTAAAAATTATATATATTTTTTATTAGTCCAGGTAAATTAGTAATAAATAAATAAATTCTTAGTTTGGGACAAATGCAATTTTTGTGGAACAATCCGGAACAAACGATTGCAATAGTAAATACAGGAATTTTTCTAAGGGGGAGCGGGGGGCTACCGTGAAGTTGCCACCCCCTCCCCCCAATGTAAACATACCATTTGTGGGCTTATCTAAACGGAACAAACGAAAATTTTGTGGAACAATCTGGAACAATCGAAGATTGCAATAATAAAAAAAATATTTTTAAATTGGGGGAGTGAGGGGGTGCCGGAAAGCAACTTCACGGACGTGTTTTTTTTCACAGTTGGTATCCACTCATGGTAAAAATTGTGGGATTATTTGCATTTGGTTAAGAAAATATGAAATATCTATCTCTGTTTCCTGTTATATTATTTTTGACGGAGGTATATTTCAGAATCAATAAACTAGGTAAGTTATGTCATCGTCTCTTTTCGATATAACTTGAAATTCTTCATTTTCAATTGAATTAATCTCACAACTATCATCTTCTTCCAAGCTTTAGAATTCTAAATCGGTACATTCAACATCAGAATACATTATACCTAATAATAATAATATCAATTGAGGAAGGAGGGAGTTTTTCCACACCTGACATGTACTCCGTGTCACATATGTCTTCTCTGTAGTAGAAAAAATATTAGGGCCTAAATTATAATTTCAAAATTTATATTATTTACTGTAGAAATACAACATTTATGAACTTATAAATGTTGATTAGAAGGAACAAAGTATAATAAAAGTCTACAAGTTTAACAAATCAGTTTATTATTATTCAAATCAATTCAAAAGGAAGTTAATAGAATAGTAGGTAGAAATTATTCAAACCATCCATTGTTTAAACATGAGAATATAAAGGGTTACAACAATATAAATAGCTCGACAAAGGAGCATCAGGTGTTAAGCACTCAGGTACACCCTATAACCCACACATATTGGTCATAGGTGTAAATAAGAAAGCTTGTAACTCTTTAAAGCAGGACAGTTATTAAGTCGTCAAATCGGAATAAAGGCCTCTAAATCAATATAAATAAGTGGCGGTAATCAAATCTAATTACAAAATAATCATAGATAATTTTACTCCAGTCAGCTGACTGTGAGGCCTCCAAATACAACACATACTTTTAAATCTAAATAACTAAACCACATAAATCTAGTCCCACTTTAAGGAGTTACAAGGGCGCTAATTAACATGAGCTAGCTAGCTTGAGTTAACTCCATAGAGAGTTTAGACATCACAATGTTATAAGCTCCTAGAAGAGAAACTATTATTTTACAATTAGTAAACGGTGAACTACCAGGAATCTAGAGGCTACAGATATTATAGCCTGTCAATTACTAATTAGTACTGCCTGAGCAATCAATAGTATATTTATTCTGTCATCCTAAAAAGAGGACAATAATACTAGACAAAATAGTGATCATTTTCGACTAACGCTAAAACCGCCACAAGGGGTACGTACACAACACACAAAACCTCGCGGGCCACAATTATGGACAAGTAGCACTTTCACAGATTGCGCACCACATAGCAGTACACAGTCAACACATCAGAGACAAGTATCAGTTACAGACCCAATTAGGTCGTGAAACAAAATAATATATAACCTGATATCCTTAATTATTCTATTATATTATTTAAACTAGCAGTAGCATGGTCATATAATCTAAGGAGTCTAATCTTGACCCTAATATTTGCGACTAAGCCTAATAGACCTAGAGAGATTAGTGCATAAAGTTATAAACTATGTCTTAAGGGCATAGGAAAACAAGTCAGTAGTACTGACACACAAAAACTACGTCATACGGACAAAGACTAATAGAACTCAAAGCTCAATAAAGATTACAACATCCCTTAATACTTATAGTATCCGCCGTAGCTTGCTCTGCGGTGACACAGACTTCTCAAACATCATGGTCTTCAATACGTAGTCTTAACAGATGCTGGTAAATATCTTCCAGCAGTTCCTCCGACGAGTAGTTACAATAAAATAGATATACGTGAGGCCTTTATATACCAGTGGTACTAATAAAATGTATCAAGGTTAACTCCAAGTGCGAAGAGGGGTGGTAATCTTCAAGAATCACTCCACCCGACCCCTAGCGCTTGACGAAGGTTGTTGGGAACACCCCGAATGACGCCTCTCTCATTTACTCGTCGTCTGGCCCAAGTGTTTGTTATATGTTTGTGTGTTGGTCTTCGAAGCCGAGCTTCCTCGTTCGCTGGGGCATTTTTGAAGAGAAGTGAGTGTCTCCCGCTTGTGATGTCGCAGTGAAGCTATAACTGCCACACATTATTAGAAGTTATTAGATCTGGTAGTAATAGTTTTAAACATATTATAGGGCTTCATTATTTGTAAGCGTAGAAAGTATCTAACACTTTACAAAAAAGAACAGGTAACCTATTGATTTTGCAATATAGATCAAGCATACTATAAAGATATTTTATATACCTATGTAAATTGTAATTTATATATATATATATAAATTGTAATTTATATATATATATATATATATATATATAATAGAGTGATAGAGAGAGAAAATTGAGCAAAACTGATGATTGCGGTGTTCATTTGTGCAAGTCATGTTACACATAATAATATAATAATATTATATTATTTCAAAGTGAGCATATATTATGTTATTATAAAGCTAAACTTTGATAATGGTTTGGGTCGGTTGGTGAATCAGGCAAGAAATATTATTAGGTACTTGCAGCAATAAACTTGAGTTTACAAAAAAAGGTAGTTTTATTAATAATTTACCGGGCCAAAAATATATACATTTTTTTTTAGGTGGCCTTCCACATGTGTTCTCTTTCTCTAGCTTTTCCATCCACACTCCATGGAAATAGGGTGCATTTACCATAAACATTATTTCCTTCTCCTTGAGCCCTAGAATAACTCAGACTTCAAACCTATTACTAAATAATGCAAAGTGCCTAAGGACATTGGATACAGATTAGATATAAGTTTATAAGTTACTTCTTATTTGGATTAGAATGCTCCAGTTATTTTGAATATATTTACTCAAATAAAAACCTTTTCAATATTTAATTAACGACTGGGGGTGGAGGGGGTGATGTGCCTTTTCTATATTTAATCTAGTTTATAAATCGTGTGCTGATATTGTCAGTTTTTTCATAAAGTGTATGTTAAGTATTTCAAATAAAATTACTAAAATGCACTTTATTATAATAATACTATAATATTAATAATCGAATTGTCTAAACTATAAGGCATCACTCTAGCAATAGACTGGACTGCCAGTGAAGGGGAAGATCGGGGCTTATATCCCGGTAGGAATTACTAAGGATATTTTTTTATATATTGTTTGCCCCTTATACATGCATACATACCGGGGCTTTGAGAAATTGGTGCCCCAACATTTAAGAAATATTTTATTCCACCCTTAAGTTTCCACATTATAATCTTGTATTTAAAAAAATTGTTAAAAGCTCAATATCAAAGATATTACTAAGATAAGAACCATTGTCATCATAATTAATAACATTTGGATGAAACAAAAATTAAACATTTCTTTTTTAGTTTTAAAGAGACAGAATAATATCAAATCTTTGCAATTTTTTTTATACATCTTTATTCATAAATAAGTTTGTGGAATCACCCGAATTAGTGAAGACCCTGAAGCGTTAGACCTTGTCACCTCCCCTTAAATCCTGACCTGCCTTTAAAATAATATGTTTGTATTTTCTATAAGGTCCTTTTATCGAAACTCCCCTATACTTCCTTGCGATATTTGTTCATCTTTGTGTTGCAGTTTACCCGGGAAGACACCTCAAAATGGAGGATTGGCTGAAGATATCACTCATACTCTGCTTGTTTGGATTTCTCAAAGAATTCCGCCCATCTGAATCTTTCGCAATAGCCTACCTTACAAGGCCGCAGTTTAACCTCACTAATGAAAAGGTACGCTTGTAAAATATTGATAGTACAGGGAAAAAGGGGGGAAAGTCCAATTTTAACTCATAATTGAGATAGTGCTGCCGTCTGTTAGTCACACGTGTCAAACTCGTTTGATCATAAGGGCCACATTGAAAATAAGAAATTCTTAGGGGGCCGCATTTCGAAAAATTCAATATTTTCACCATATAAGGTAAAAAAACACCTTAATTTTAAAATTCTTAATATTCCAAAAAGTAGATTAAATAGAATTTCAAGACTAACCCTTTATTTTTAATTAAACATATAAAACCCTTTTATTGCAGCAATGATTTGATTGAGTCTTATGTTGAAGTCATTTTCAAAATGTATCACAAATGTGTGTTGGTAAAAAATTAACCCCTAGGTTTTTTAAAAAAAATTAATTTCATAAGAAAACACAAACTGCTTAAACATTTATATGTTGCCCAGCATTACACATATTTGGTGGCCGAATTTTACCATTTTTGGATATCAATCTCTGGTGAGTAAAGAGTAAAAATCTGGTATACCAATCCCACTCGCCAAATTGCCCCAAGTATTGCCCAATTTAAAATGTCTCTAACCTAAATGTTTTACTTCTACAATATTTATAACAAGAAGAATCGGGTTGCATTTTTTGTTTATTCATCAGAAGGTCCGTGGGCCGCACATGGCTGCGAGTTTGAAATGCCTGTGTTAGACAATCATGAGACTTTTCCAACACAATTTTGATTTTTTTAAAAAAGTATCTGTCATATTTAGATTATTATTATTATTATTATCACCGCGTCTTACTACCCGTTCGGGTTATATGCACTTACGCTAATGTGTAATGAAAGGGTGATTGTGAGATGATAATGGAGGACCTACAGTTTAACGTGGAATCCGAACCACGGTGGAGGCCTGGCATTCCCCACATTCACAAGATGTCTTGTCATGTGAACTATCCTTTCACGCAAATGCGGGTTAATTACCTCAAAAATGTTTTCTTCCTCGTCTATATCCTACTAGAGTAATTATCATTTATGCGTATAAATAGAACAGGTAGTAGGATGCGGTGATTTTATACATGTATATATATATATTTGAGGATGTTAACATACAGTCCAATTTAGATAGGAAAGAATTTTTCAACAAATATAAAATTTACCAAGACAATTTTCATTTATTCATTAATCAAATCATGTGGTTTGTAGGTGTCGTTTATGATAGATTATATCCGTTCCAATGAAATTATACTAATAATAAATTACAAATACATATTAATTATGAAGATAAAAATATAGTACTTTCTAAAAGATCCTTCTGACCAATATCCTACTCTATTAACTTGATCCATACCAATTATAAGGATAAAATCAGTTGACAATTTGAAAAGATGGACATAGAAATATTTTTCACCAAAAGCAAATTGTGTTTAATTACAGCTTCCTAATAGGATTAATTTTCATTTCAAGTTTATATTTGATTGTAATTTTGGTGAATATGTTAGCAAAGAACTCTAGTGGTGATATTCATTATAATGAAACATAATTAGATTTTAAATAAACGTCTATTGTTTTTGAGGCAGAGAACAATATTGAAACATTTTATGGAAACACAATATTTAACATTACACTTTGCCTATTCTATTTCATTATACAAGGGACGGCCTAAGGATTAATTTGATTATTACATTTAATGTTAATTATACTTAATTACATATAATATGTTTCAACCTAACATTTAGTAGAGCTAATGAGCTCAAATATTGAGGAACAATTTTAACTAGCAATAAGAATATTAGAGTGAAAATTAGATAAATAATTGGGTTGAGACAAGCATGCCACTACTCGGTCAGTAATTTGTTAAATTTTCACCTGCTGTCGATGAATTTAAAACTCAGAATATACAAAATAATAGTCCTACGGTTGTTCTTTATGAATGTAAAACTTATATCTTACCTTACAAAACGAAAAGAGATTTATTGTTCCCAAAAATAAAGTGTATAAGAAGATATTTGGCTCAAAAAGAGATGGAGATAATGAATTGCAGGAGGTTACATAATGATGAGCTACATACCCATCACCGGACATGTATATAGTATTCAAACCTTGTCGATTACAGTGGGTGCGACTTTCCTTAACTTTTTAAGTGGTACAGAAACAATCTTAACGTATTTATTTTGCTTTATTGATTTTGGTAATAAATCACTAAAACGTTAATAAATATGACAAGAGTATAGACCAAACGGGTAGTGAACACGGTGCTAAGAAATACAGCTTATAAATACAATCATATATATATAATTATATATACAATCATATAAATATAATCATATATATAAAATCATATATATATATATGTATATATATTTATATAAAATCGCAAAAATTAGAGAAGGTTCCAAACTATATTATTTTAGAACATTTTGTTAATCAAAAAAGTACAAATAGTTTATTGACTTTTTTTTTACATTTCTAAACAATATTGTACCTTTCATATTTCATATTGGTGGAGTGTCTACCCACTGATATAAGGGCTCCGGGTTCAATTCCCGGCATGCCCGAGAATTTATCATTAATGAAAATATGGGTTTACCCTTTCATCGTGATAAATTAACGGTCGGAGACTGGATGCTGTGCATGTACTAGAATTAAGTTAGATTATAAGACTACGTCAGGCCTAGCAGGCCGGTGGTAATGGAAAATATTATGGCTTGAATAAAAAAAAAAACTAACCCAAGCCACAGGCTAGAAACAGTAATGGATGTAAAAATCTGTCTTGTAAGCTGGCAAGCACACCTTGCATTATTCCACTATGGTACAGCTTATAAGATGTGGTCATAGTGTAACCCGTCAAGGTAAGACTGTTAACATTCAGGGTAAAACGCAGTTTACGTTAATAATTTCCTCAATGTCTTGGTATCGATATTTATGGCTCCTTCTGTAGACTACTATTCGGCGGACATGAGACTTGTGGGCTTCCCCTTATTTTATTTACCGTGGATCTTTTGTGGTGGTATTTTATGATCACAGTTAATATCCAGTTTTAACTAGACTGGATGGGTTTCCCTGGGGTTTTTTTCTGGCTTGCTAATTTTAGATATTAGCATATTTTTAATAAGATAATCATCGCTTTCTGATCTTGACAAACTACTGGCGCCAACTCCATGCTGAAGATTTACATTTTTAGTCAATTTCTTTTTGGAAATCAATTCTGGCTGAAGACCAATAGCATAAATTAAATATATATAAAGAGGACAATTTGTATATTTACATAAAAACATAGTTAACATTCTACTTCAGACACTTACTATATCAAATCCACCCTGTGGCTAAATGTAGGAAAAGTTAGCTATTATATATAATAATAAATATAACGGTTGAATAATGGGAATACATGCATCGGTGTTGACGCGGGTTAGGGAGGCAACCACCTCCGGTCTGGTTTGCCAGTTACGGGAAGTACGAGGTTCGAATCATGGCTGGATATTCTGAGGGTCTTTTAAATGCGGCTACTTTATTTTTTACAAATTCCTCCTTCTTAATCTTTACTCTATTGGTATACATAAATACAGACGGCCAGGACGGGTAGTAAGATGCGGAGCAAAACTTTAACTAGTGGTAGAATATAATTAAATATGGTTGACAGAGGATGTGTTTTATAGTATTTCAAATAGTTATCATTTACATGTTCATTAATTTGACAAGGGTATTTTACTTTCATTTCCTAAATAAAATTATTATATAAAATACTTACAAACTAACTTGATATATAATAATACTTCTAAGGGTATAAAACTAACTCTACCTCTAGAGAAGCGATATTTACTAACTAGATAGCAGGACTAGCATTTATATAAACATTTAGGTTGTAGTTTATCTTAGATCTGCTGTTAAAATATCTTACTTTTAGGAAACACGCTTCGGTGGCCACGTGGTCTAACGCTCCCTTGCAGTAGAATAGACTGCTGATGACAGGGAGATCGAGGTTCTAATCGCGTTCTGGTGTAATAAGGGTGGTTTTACACCCTCCCTCCACGCAAATGCGGGTACATTAACTATAAATATAACCTTCCTCATCCCTAAAACCATTAGCGTAATTAGTACATAAGCGTATAAATCGAATGGTTAGTAAAATACGCGGTTCTAAAAAAACTTTTAAGAATAATCTAAATATGATTTTTAATACATATTAGGATTTATTTGTACAGTTCAAACATAAACTAGTTTTAAAAAAGCATATTAAGATTAAAAAAAAAAGTTTGTTGTGACTCTCTAACGCAAAAACTAGTACACTATTTGTGCATAAACCCTATTCGATGGCCGTATGGTCTAAGGCGTTTATTTCGCAATAGACTAGATTGATGAAGATGTGGATATCAGGGTTCAATCCCAGTTGGGTTCACTGATGGTGTATTTTACTAAATGAATGTACTCTCTGTGTCCACATTAATGTGGGTGCACTACCTCTAAATTAAGTCTTCCTAGTCCTTAAAATATTAGTGTAATTAGTACATAGGCGTATAAACCGAATGGGTAGTAAGACGTGTGATTAAAAAAAAGTGATTAAATTTTGCAAGGACATAAATCGAACGTCCGGTTAACATAAAAATGGGCCAATTAAAATGTATGTAAGTTCCGTATAGTAAAACACATCTGTTGCAAATAATAAGTTGAACACTTTTTAGAAACTTCCCCATGTGGCCTCAAATAACATTATTATACGCTATTAAAGAAACCATAAATTTATTGGTAATATGTTAAAAATTATTAAATAATTGAAATGTTTTAGCAGTTTTGGCGGTTTTAGCAATTTTAGCATAGTTACTATATGTTTTTGCAAATTATCCGTTTTTATCAGGTTTAAGTCATCGTAGTGGTCTGACTAAAGATTCTTAGTGGAAAAACTACATATCTCAGTCGATACATTAGATCAATAGTTCAGTTATTAGTTAAAAAATATATTACACTTAAATAATTAGATGGTGCATCTTACTTATAAATATACTTTTATGTTGAAAAACTGAAGGTTAGTATTTTAATAAAATTGTATATAAAAAAATATGGAAATATTTCTTCAAAATTATTTTTAGTTATCAAGCTACTTATACTATTTTTGTACTAATTACAAATTGGTTCCAGGTTGAATTTAATTTTCCTTGTGAGAATTTTTAAAAATACACGTTCTTTAAAACTACTTGATCTTAGCGTATAACCCGAACGGGTAGTAAGACGCGGTGCTAAATATTATTATTATTATTATTACTTGATATTTCTAAGATGATTTTACTTGTACTACAAAAATAAAATAATTTTCACATGAATAATTTTTAATTCATGTATGAAAAACTATAACATATAAATAATCCCGTTTTTGACCATGATAAACAAACATAATAACTATGATACGAACTTTGGCTCAAAAGAAAGAAGCGATAAAATGTTCAAGGTCAGATACACACGTAACACAAATAAGTTAATTATTATTATTATTATTATTATTATTATTATTAGCACCGCGTCTTACTACCCGTTCGGTTTATACGCACTTACGCTAATTAAATCTTTGCCGGGACCGAGGATTGAACCCCGGCCGCCTGCATAGAAGTCTGACACCTTACCCCTAGACCGCCAGGTCACCTCCACAAATAAGTATTCTTTCTGCTAAATTCAATTTTCAGAAGAAAAAAATGTCTAAAAACATTTTTATCAAGTGGCCAGATTAATTTAAACACTAAATAGATAAAGAAAATCAAATTTGAAGCTAAGACTAATTTGAGATCTAATTAAATACCACTAATGTTACGAAAGCATTTATGTTTGTAAAAAGACTTAAATAATAAAGTATTATGTTTACGTAAACCAAGTAAATCTTAGTGAGAATATACGGTGCCCGTACGTCGATATAATAGAATATTACTAGAAAGTAAGTGAATAATGCTACATAATGATGAGTTTTATACCCTGTAATCATTATAAGACATTGTTAGAGTAATCAAATCTCAAAAATTACGGTGGGCAGAACATGCAGCGTGGATGGAAGAATATAGAAACCTTTTCAAGATATTGGCTGGAAAAACAAATGGGAAGAGACCATTTGGGAAGACCTAGACGCAGATGGGAGGATAAAATTAAAATGGGCCTTAAAGAGACAGAGGGTAATGAGGTGGACTGGATTAAACCTCCTCAAGATAGGGATAGGTGGCATACTATTAAAAGTGAGGCAATGAACTTTCTAGTTCCTAATGCCACACATAGAGTAAATAAGTAATTAAAAGTAATGTTTTAATCAATATTTACTAATCTTTAAGTATAAAATAGAAATATTAATTCTTATGTGGATTAATAAGTAGTATATTTAAAAGAAATTAATACGGAACATTTATTAAAATTAAAATAGAGTGATGGCCTGAGAATAGGTTTTGTTGATACTAAATTGAAAATTATTAATATACAAAAATTAATATTTTATATTTGAGGAATATACGAGGAAGAAGTATTCATAAATTATTATCTAAATATATTTATTTATATTTTATTATATATGTAAATATACAAATATTTTAAATTTTGAAATTAAATACAGGCCTAGGTTTTTATAATTACAATTCATAAGTTTAGGTTTTTTCCAAGTATTTGCTGGAAAAGACTTTTACATAATTTTAAAGTTAAATAGTTACGTCATTATGATTATCAGTATTTGAATAGGTTTTATTTTTAAGCTTTGCTTACCATATTTTTAAGCTGTTGATGATGCAATTAGTCCGCACGGGTAGTTAGATGCTTTGCGTAAAAAAAAAAATTCCTGTCGAACTAGTAGTACCGTAAAATTGTTGATATAATTTTATTTTTATTTCAGGTTACAAGTTTAGTAAACATTCAACAATTTATTCAAAATATATTATTTATAACAGCATATATTTAAAATAGGATGATAATCATGTAATACATACTTATTATATCAGTAGTCAATATTTGATATCCCCGTAAAGAGATTTATTGCCTTGATAAAAAATTATAGGGCATTGCCTTTAGACTCAATATATTGATGGTGGTTATAAATATATATTTATTATGTAATCTTGACGCTGAAATGATAGGAAGCAAGAAAACAGGTATTTCTTCATATTTAAATATGTTAGGAAATTTCTTGACTTTCAATCCTATTTAAAATTATTTCCAATTAAATGGCGCTCCCTTGGTTAATATAAGTGATCAAGCTTGGCTAAACCTATGGAGGAAAGTTTCTAGAATACGATCCATCACCACCATGAGTCCACTTCCGTGGTATAACGGTCTAATGCGTCACTCTCACAATAGAATGGACTGCCAATGAGCGGCAGTTGGGGGTTTGTATCCAGTCTAAGGTGTTCTGAGGTTAGTTTATAACTAACCAAGCAAATGCTGGTACACTTCATTTTAATACAACCCTTCTTATCCTTTAAACATTTGCGTAGTTAGTACTTAAGCGTAAAACGCTGTAGGTTTTTTTTTAACTTACCTTTATCCGGTCAAAAGCGTCACCGTTTATGTTGTCTGTTTTTTTTTTTTTTTTCACGTGAAGGTTGGGTTTTGTACCCCGGCTGGGTGTAGGCTCACTGAATGTGGTATCTTTTTTTTTCAAAATGTTACATTTTTCATACTAACTATTAAAGTATAAAGTAAATTTTAGGATAGCCGTGAAAGGCATGGAAATTAATTTAAGAGAATATTTCCCTTATAATGGATAATCTAGCATGAATTGTTAATTAAAAAAACTTTCAAAAGTAAAAGCATTTTATATTTTGAACTGAGGTGTTTGTGAAATTATTAAAACATTCAAATCATACGTTTAATAATCTAAAAATTTATAATTGTAGCCATAAAAAATTATATATTGGAATTTGTTCGTTATATATTATACTAAACAAAATGCAAAAGCAAGGTTCATTTAAACATGTGAAAAATTAATGTATACAGGCCTAAATATAAGTATATCAGGCACGTATCTGGAATTTTCTTTCGGGGGAGGGGGGGTGAGAACTCATTCTTAAAATATTGTCCGGCGACGACGGTCATCTAAAGACTAAAGAACAGGATGTGGGGGGAGGGGGTGGGGGGACAAATCTGACTTGCACGTAAAAATATATATCAAAATTTCCTACAAAAGTATATTGAATTAGACACCCATTCTTGTATTTACTAATAATTGATATACTTTTTATGGATTTTAATAAAAAATATTCTAATGTTTCACACATTTTTTATAAAACTTATACATTTTCTATCAAAAGTCATAAAAGGTATATTAATTATTAATGATTGCAAGCATGGGTCAACTGTAATATTTTTTTGCGGAACTTTGATATATTTTTATGTCCGAGGGTGGAGGAATCCCTTACTATTCACGATGTTTAGTCCAGTTAATAAAGTGAAACTGAAATTAATTACTACCGTAATTTTTAATTAGGAACTTATTACTATAAGGCAAGATGTTATTACCAGATAATTGTATAATTTTGTATATTTGTTTACGTGCCTCGCGTGCCTTATACGGGCCATATATATATATATACAGGTAAACATTTTTATGCGCTGCCTTATATGAAAGTTTTTCAAATATTTACGCTTTTAAACATAATGTAAAATTTCAAATAGTTGTTATAAAGTATTTAAACACAGTCTTGACATTCAATTATTGCCCTTTATTAATCCCACGTCTATTAGTTTCAGATTTATTTTGATTTGGTTTACTTTCTTAACCACGATAAAAAAAAATTACTATCGTGTATGAATCCTGTAGGAGACATTTTGGAAGAGGTCTCGTAAGTGACGTACGGTATAATATACAAACTCATTATAATGAGTAAAGAGGTGTCAGGAAATAATATATTTGATGTGAAAAGTGTTCATAAAACACAAACTCAATAGGTTATCAGGCTCTAATATATATTTTGTGGGCAAGTTCTTGTAAAACAGATGAATCAGCAAATTTTAACCACTAAAAGTCCTTATTTGGGGTGTTTAAAGTTATTGTAAAAACAGATAAAGGTATTTAGGCCTACGTTTCTAAACTTATTAAGTATAATCAAGGCATGAAAACTAGTTATAATGGTCGTATGGTCAGTAACAGACGTGCACACAAAATTCTAGTTGTTAAACCTGAAGAAACAAGACTCCTTGATAGGCAAAGATGGCAGGATAATATAAAAAAAATGTTTTTAATTAAGATTAGGGATTGGATGGGAAAGATTCAGAACTGGGTTTAACAGAGAACTTAAGTTCTGGTGGCCGTGAACTTTTGAGTTCCTTAAAGCCAATGAACTAGTTAGTTTAGTAAGTTAGTTTATTCACAGCTTCATATCCATACTAAAATACATGTTTACATTACAAGAGTATAAATAATTTATTTAAACTTACATTAGATTTTAGTCAGAACATTTAATAAATATATGTTTCATTTAAAAATAAAATATAATTTCATTAAATCATATAGTTCTGTAATATTATTACGATAAATATTAAATTTGAGTTTTTTTATCGTAACTTATTGCATTGTAAAAGCTTAGGATGTAATTAAAGTATTTAGTTAAATATTCACTCCAGCATATTCGTAAATACTTTATGTGCAGGTTTATAGAGTTTATTCATGTGCTTGACATTTCCTTTCATTATTGTGAGCATATTATTAAACATTTTAAAAAACTGAACGGTATATTGTATTTTAACTGTATTAATTTTTCTAAAGGGAGCTAGTATGTGGCCTGATGGTTAGTTAACACGCGTAAACCAGTTAATCGCTTCAGCGTCGGCTGCTAGCTATTGCGCTAAAATTGATTCGAAACTTTTTATTGGATACATTTTGTCCTCCTTGCCCCTACTTGACCAGGTTCAATGCCTGAAGGGAGGGGTAGGAGGTGGCGTGAAGGGGTAAGGGGAGTATTGGAAGAGGGGTCTGACATCGCCATCTATGCTTGGGTCCAAGTCCAGGCATAGGTAGGTGTGGTCCCAGACGTCACGTTTTCTACAGGGACGAAATTAGAAAAGATTTTTAAGCAATTAAATACAAGTTAAGGGAAAACTTTTATATTATCCTGGTCTCTGAGATTTAAATCTGTAAAATGAGCCATTTATTACTTTCTTGCGAATTGCCCAAGTCCCACAATTTCTAAATGAAAATTAAAATACTTACAAAATTACATATTATATATAGAAGAGACATAGCCTAGGCTATATTCTAATAACTAATTAATTTAAGGTTGGAATGTAGGGGACGCGATAGAAGGGCAGTATATTTACAGTTTTGATAGAATCACATTTTTCGGCCAAAATAAATAAAATAATTCCCCAGTAAAAACATAAGAATTTAATTTTCTTCATATGGTGATATCAAAATTTTTGTTGAATATATGTCATAAGCATAGCGGCATTAGATGACTTACTTGATTGCATTAGGAACTCCAAAGTTCATTGCCGCACGCCACCTATCCCTATTTTGAGCTAGTTATATCCAGTCCACCTCATATTACATCCTACCTTCATCTTATCTTGAGCTAGTTCTATCCAGTCCACCTCGTTATACCCTAGCCCTCTCTTGAGCTAGTTCTATCCAGTCCACCTCATTACATCCTATCCCTATTTTGAGCTAGTTATATCCAGTCCACCTCATTATACCCTATCCCTATCTTGAGCTAGTTATATCCAGTCCACCTCACTATACCTTATCCCTACCCTGAGCTCTGTTATAGTTCATCCCATTCACGCTGCTTGTCCTGCCTACTGTAGTCTACGAGACTTGATTATTCTATCCCAACAAATATCTTATGATGAATACATGTTATGTAACTCATCAGTATGTAAAATTCTCCACTCCCAGTAGCCTCATCCCTTTTTGGACCAAATATCTTCCTAAGCCTTTTTGTTTTCAAACACCCTAAATTTGTTTTCGTCGTGTAAGGTAAGATAACACGTTTCACAGCCATAGAGAACAACAGGTAAAACTATTGTTTTGTATTATGTTACATTATTAGATTATATGAGATATTTTCTAAGCAAATAGAAAAATTGGTCATTAAATTCCATGACACCCTTGACCGTTAGTCAAGACTTGTTACTATCACCGCTTGAAGTCATAATAATAATAATAATATTTAGCACCGCGTCTTACTACCCGTTCGGGTTATACGCTTTAAGTACTAATTACTCTAATGGATTGAGATTTGGGAAGGTTGAATTAGAGGAAGTGAACCCACATTTGCGTGGAGGGAGAGTGGAAAACCATTTAGGATAAGCCGCCCACAGTTCACCCGACCGAGATTCGAACCTCGATCTCCCCGTCCTCGGCGGTCGAGCTCAACACGACTCGTGGGTCAGCCAACTACGCCACCGAGGCGGGTCGCTTGAAGTAAATTAAACTATAATATGTTTATACTGGAGAATTATTTGATTTATTCGACAAAAATATTGTTTTCCATTATAAAAAAAAACTCTGCACAAATACAGATCTTTTCTCGCGTTCCCTACAGGGCTACCTTTATAATTTTTAATCGTGAAAAATAAGATTCATTTATGACAATCTCACTTTTATGCCCGTGAGAATCTTCCTAATGGCGTCCAATGAGCTGAGTCTATCGAGTTCTCTGGAGGGGAAAGGGGTGTGTGAAAGGGTGGCGAGTGGAGTGTCACATCATATATTTAGAAAGGAACGACGGGCTCCGATCAAACTAGAGCGCACGGAGGACACCAACATTATTAGTTTTTTTCTAACTACCTATGTGAAACCATCACCGATATATTTATTTCGAATGATAGTTATGTTTTTTTTTCGTGAGCATATTATAAATCTTTTGTGAAATTAAGTTGTTTTCCAGCTTTAAGGTTTAGATAGTATAAACACGACAGGAAGGGCAATATCTGAGAGTAACAAAAGTTACTAAAAACGATTTCATATGTTCACGAGTCAAGTCATGTGATCTGTAGCTGTCAAATTTGACAGATAGTATGAATACCTATAAAATAAAATTAATCCTTAGATCTAAAATGTTTTTGACATGCCACATTTTTATTTTAAATCATTATTTTAACGCTGAACAAGATATAAACAAACATATTTCGAGTTGCATAAAATTGTTGTATTTTGTTTTTTATATGAATTTAATATTAATACTTTTATAGTTTTATAGCTTATTTAAAATATATTTAAGGCACAGATTGCATATTTTCAAGAATTTTCTGTAAAAGACAAATATTTTTAATTAATTGCAAAATAATACTCTTTCATATTTAACAAAACAATTTTAATGATGAGTGATGACTAATGAGCAGATGTATTTACGATGTCAAAAAAATTGTATTTTTATATCAATTTATTTATTTTAACAAGTTATATAATATCCAAACAATTCATCAAATATTTGTAAATGTCGAGTGTATTTTAAAAAGCTATGATCTTATTTTAAAAGTATATTTTAAATCTGTATGCTATATTTTACATGTTTAAGGGCATATTTAACGATTTTAAATGGCATTGTCCTCAGCATTATACAAATAATACATTTTTGTACGTGCTGATCACAAAATTATGTTTATATTTTCTAAGCTGTCCTTCCTACCGCGTTTTGACTCATTAGTGAGTTTAGTCCAGCCGTAGACTGCGAAGGAAAGATCATATTCAGAACTTGTTGTGGATTAACACGTTCACCGAAAAGCAAGAGCAGAACTTATGTGTGATCACGTGACGACTTTAAAACAATCACATTAAATCAGCGTATATCGTTCTGCATTAGTAGAAACAATCTTAACTTTGTCCACGCTTCTTCATAAAAATCTGCCTTGAAGAACCATTCATATTTCAAAACTGACTTAATCAATGGGCATGCACCTAAAAACGACTCAATACGTTAATCTCCTTACAAAGCGAGATACAAGTAAACATCTGCATCTACTGTTGGGAAATGATTTTAAATAACTCGCTAAGTAAAAATTGTGTGTCTCTCTCGTTCTTGTTTTGTGGTGATTTGTTTCTCTAAACAACACAATAATTAGAAAATATCAATCATGCCAATAATCTAAAATATCGGTTTATCCAGTAGATGATTAAATATATTTAAGTTTGAGTTAACCTCTTAGATGGCTGCATTGTCTAAGGCGTTCCTTTCACAATATACCATACTGCCAATTACGGGAAGATCGGAGGCCAATTCCTGGTTGGGTGTATTGAGGGTATATTTTTCTTAAATGGTTTTCCACTCTCCCACCCCATAAATTCAGTTATACTTCCCCTAAATTAAGCCTTCCTCATTCCCAACGCAGTAATGTAATTAGTATATATGCGTATAAACCGAACGGGTATTAAGGAAAGCCGCTGTGTCACTAGACAACTACCTTATATAAGTCAGAGACTTTTCAAAGCAGATATCCACTCGCCGTATTGGGTCTGGCATTAAATGTCTGATGAACAAATACTTCTACAAAGGCTACTCCAACCCAGAATGGTTTGTGTCCTCCGAGCGTAGACACGCACGTAAACGCGCGCAGTGAGAACTTTAAGGATCAATGACCCTGAACACAAACGTGTAATAAGACGTGGTACTACAAAAATAAATGTTTGTTCTATAAAGAATTATGTGTCAACAAACATGTATGCTGGCGTGGGAATCTCTGTCACACTCGAACATATTATGCTCTAAATTTTAGGGGAACGTGTGAATCAAGCCTTAAGCGGTTATCAAACTGTCTCGTAGGTTGCATCTGGTGTACATGCAAGTCAGTGGCATCCGCAGATGTCGGCGACCATATCCTCGTACATTTTAAGGATGACGTTGTCATCGTCGTTAAAGTAGAGAAAGGTAATGGAAGCCAGGGATGTCGGGACGCAGCAAGGTTTCCCCACTTCCGGGGTTAAACCCATCTCGTGAACTATGCTCTGGACCGTGGCGTGATTGGTGGGCAGGTGGCTCGGTTCCAGGGGGAAGTTACACTCGCCTTTGCAGTGATATGCGCTGTATCCTGCACATACGTAAAATTAACTCATAGTAGGATTATTATATACGGAAGAAGAGATGGAAACACATAAAAAGGAACCAACACAATATGTCTTTCACAATGAAAATCAAGGCACAGTTCACATTCTACATTGCTGCCATTGTAAAAAAAGGTAATGGCTGCTTCTTGATCAAAATCGACGGTTACAGCCCAATTTTCCCCCAACCATGGTTTCATTCTATCGGAACTCTAGAGTAGTGATTGTGAAACTCGTAACGCAACTTATTACAAGAGGAAACAAAAAAAAACACAAAAGGTAGAAAAGGGAATACATACTGAATAATAAGAAATTTAGATAGGAACGTGTAGAAGGAACCGATAAGAAAATATCAGTAAAGAATTTGTAACTAAAGATAACTAATTGAACATTTATACCAAATATTGGTATCCACTAACGTCCCTTTACCCTTTATGATGGAGTTAAAATATAATTGTTGATAATGTGACAATACCATTATTTAAAATGGTAATATGAAATAAATAACTCCTAGATTGGCTTACATCAATTGAGTCATACAGAATCAAAACTCGCCTTTTACACACACAAAAAAATTTACTTATGCACATTATAGGATTCTATTTTTTATACTCCATGATATTATTGGGTTGAGATACACCAAAAATATATATTGCAATCTTTTTTCCCCTAAGAAAAATATAAACTGAAACCATTTCTACTCTACATCCATTGGCTTTATGTTTATAATTTTACAATATGTAAGGGAATTTCAAAATTCCACAAAAACCAGGTGATTATTTTTATATATTTATGAACAGAGCTGGACCGCCGCAAAGGTGCCAACAAAATATCTTCATGTGTTTATCACCGATTACAAATCACAGTGCTTATGCCTAACCACCACACAGTAATATTTTTTGCGGGTGGGTGTGGTGGTCAAAACAAAAATAACATAATGATCGGAATGATCGGAATGATAGCTAAGTGGTTCCAATGTGACTTACCTATTCACATTACCTCAGTCTACCTGATATTTCCTGTATCAAGACATTCTAATATGCCTGCATATTGAGTTTCCGGCCATATCAAGAAAGTTGCTCGAAGGAGAGAAGTAATTATACAACCATAAGAATACTATGAAATTTTTGAAACATTTGGCACAGTGATCAGAGCAACAGAACTGGTGGACTTTTTTTTTAATTGGAAGGCTACTGTTGCAGACATATCTAAATCTCCAGCACTGTGGCATTTTAAATGTGCACCATGTAAAATATTTTTCCTAACGAAATCTCCCATAGGCAATGTTTAGCTAATAGGTGAGTTCTATTATTTCAGTGATATGTGTATAGATAAAAGTGTTTGTAAACGTGGAAAATTTTACCATTATCTTCTGCCTCTAGAGATATCTATTGGATTGAAAGCAAAATTAGCTAAAACCCAAGACGTAAACCATCTGTTGCTTAAACATTGTGGCGTTGAGTGGAGAACGTTACAGAAGCTTTAATTATATCGCACAGCAATTAACGGATCAAGAAGAAGATGATGACATTCCAATGATAGATATTGATGTCAGAGTCTAGCGTGTTTAAAGTGATGTGCATTTACATTTTTTAATCCATTCATTACAATATTTATATTTCATTTAAAGATTCATAACCAAAATAATTAATTTTGTTCATTTTTAAATTAAAAATGTGGAGTCAACCATGTAATAATAAATTTTTAACAATTAAAATGATAAAAAAAAAAATTAAAACTAACCTATCCAAATTTAACTATTTCAACTCTAACCAGTCCTTTCCTGTAATATATTACTAAAAAAAAAGTTCCATGACTAATCTCTTCCAACGTTAATGGTTTCAAAACTGGCCATATCCAAGAGACTGCTTAAAATCTTGCTTTGTTCAAAGTTATATTCAAATAAACTTTAATTATTTTTAATTTATTCTACATATCCTAGGCAACAATATAAACATCTCACTTTTACATAATATTGGTTAGAGTAGTTTTAAATAGTTTTTATTTTATTTATCTCGGTTTGAGGAAAAGTGGACAAGGCCAGTTTTAATTCTGTATTACTCAGTGTTGTAACCGAGTCAAGTAAGGATTTACAGAACTATACTAGCAAATTGACTCCTATCACTGAATATAAAAACTTGCCGTTTCAAGCCAGTAGACGTGTAAAGGATAATTACATTATTACTTTGGTACATGGCACCTTTTAGGCTATCACTTGTTCTAAGAAACCACCAGGAGTAGATACAGACTAGCTGGACATGTCTTAAACTCTAGTAAAAATTAATTTGACTAGCCCAATGAGGAAATGATACAGGAGCACTCATCCAAGGGAACAATCAAGGAACGATTCAGACTCTGCAAATGTCTCAATAGCACGAGAAGAATAATTAAAACTTTCTGGTAATGAAATTTTACAAGAACACTCGTACTAAGGAACAATCAAGGATTGATGCCGAATATTTGCAAAGGTTTCAACAGCATGGGAAGGATAATTGGACCTTTCTGGTGATGAAATTATACAAAAACACTCGTCCAAGGGAACAATCAAGGAATGATGCCGAATATTAATAATAAAGAAATAACGCAAACTATCTGCATACATCTCAACACCATGAGAAGGTTTTTTATTTTCATTCATTTGAGGTATTTAACGTGCACTTTCTAAACCAACTGATTATATCAGCACATTTTTATATACTAACTTATATTTAGAACAGACACAACACCCAGTCCCTAGCCGTTAATTCATCATTGTGAAAGGGGAGACCCCACATTTCACCAATGATAAATTTTTCGGCCATGCCAGGAATTTAACCCGGGATACTTAGCTCAGTAGACACACACATTAACAACTGAGCTAAGGTGTCGGACGTGAGAAGGTTAATCGTACCAACCTTTTGGGGAGATGATCCAAGAAGACCAGCCGATGTCATCAAAGTCAACGTACAGGTTTTCTCTTGAACACTCCGTGCTATTGACTTTCCCTCGGCTGGTTTCGTTTCTCGTGTTATTGCTGTTGAAGGAGTCGTCTGCGTGGCTTTGGCGCTGATAACGATGAGGCGACGCTAAGGGAATGGACCGTTTGTCACGGGAAATATCAGAATACTCTTCAAATGAAGTATCCAGACTGTTCTCATATTGGTTGATTTTTCGATTACCTTTACAGGGGGAAAAAATACACTGGTAATCTATGAATCCTCTCCCCTTTGAGTGTTTAGCATATATCACGAGTAGATATTAGTTGAATCCAGTTTATTGTTCAATTTGAACTATTTAAAAAAAACGTAGCATAGCCTATAACTTGGAGAAAGCTAACGCTTGTACAATTGTGCATGATTATTGAAACTTGGAAGATCGACATGACAAAAGAGTTACGGATTATGATTCTCGTATCCAAGTGTCTTTTTTCAAATTTACAAACATAGCTTATAACTTACTATTAAAGCCTTTTCATCCCCTAGTTAATAAGTAGGTATCGTGAACTTTAAATAATTCTGGGTTTATAGTCAGACAGATCCTATAACTAATAATTAATAATCCACATCATAGTGCCTGTTGCAATCTGGTGCCTAAACTGTCTAAACTGTCTAAAGGATAGTATTCATACTCAGTATTTACAAATGCTCATAAATAATAAATAGCCTGCTGTTCAATAAATACAAAGATAATAACGTAATAATTTATAAAACTTATGTAGTATAATTTGTTTGTTTTTAAATTGAGGTATTAGTCCCCCCCCCCTCCTTCCTCCCTTTTTTTCAAGAACAAATTTATTTAAAGGAGGGGCGAAGCGTGATGATAATTTTTGGCTAAGCTGAGTGATGAACACTCATAAAGGGCACACTTAACGATGTCAAAAATGGAATATTTATGAAGTTATTTTATACAATACATAATAGCGAGGCGTCAGCGTAAGCAGGATAAGCTCGGCTATCCCAAAAGGTTTTGAAAAAGGAGAGAAAGCATCCCTTTACATATAACACATGTAAAATTGACATGCTAACTCTCTAAAATTATACAATCCTTGTATGTATGTTATTAGCAATTAAAGGCGTATATAGCGTAAGGGTTGGTTGAGAATACCACGCCCCACTCACCTTCAAGGACCTGGGTCGGGACGCTGAGCGCCGGCTTGCCATCGTCGTTGAACAGCACAAGTATGGGCTGCTTGCTGTTGTGATGCTGGTCGCGTCGAGCGTAGTGCGCATGCGCGGACTCTCCGAACAGCGTAGTGGCGCGAACCAGCAGCCCGAGGTTGGGCCGCGCGCCACCCACCCAGTCCAGCACCGCTTCACGCACGTTGAACACCTGCCAACCTGGACCATCGTGTGCCGACACATAGTGGACGTTGAGCAACCGGTGAGCATCCATCACCGCCAACGGCTGTCCTTGCAGCACCTGGTACACGTGCACCTGTGACCACCGTCGGACAGGCGGCGTCATTATTTTATTAGGGCTACAACATGACTGAGATATTTCCTACGCTGTAGACAAGAACAAAAATAAAAATTGTGATTTATTCTAAAGGTTTTGACGCTCTATCAATAAATCAATTTCCATTGTTCCTACTACTTTATATTAAAAAATAAAATCATCGCGTCTCTATACGCGCTCGATTCACTACGTTGATTTATAAGGAATGAGTAAGTTTGAACTTAGAGGAAATGTACCCGTATTTTTATGGAATGAGAGTGGAAAACCATTTAAGAAAAATGGTTCTCAGTACACCCGAATGAGATTTGAAATTCGATCTTGCTGTCATGTTGAGGATTGGATCCCGGTTTGGTGAACTGATAAGTTTTTTCCCTAAGTGTTTTTCCAATCCCCCTCCCCGTAAATGTGATTACACTTCGTCGGTCCAACATATTAGTGTAATCAGTACATTTATCCGTATAGTCCATAGGGTTAGTAGGATTAGGTGATAAATAACTTTTCTAGAGATCAGTTAAGGCCCTCTCGAATAAAAAAAATATTGTATTTTAGCTAAAAACCCACCTCGGTGGCGTAGTTGGCTAACGCGCTTGTCGTGTTGAGCTCGACTGCTGAGGACGGGGAGATCAAGGTTCGAATCTCGCTCGGGTGAACTGGGATGGTTTTTCATAAATGGTTTTCCACTCTCCCTCCACGCAAATGTGGGTTCAATTCCTCTGATTCAACCTCCTCAATTCATAATCCATCAGAGTAATTAGTACTTAAAGCGTATAATCCGAACGGGTAGTAAGACGCGGTGCTAACTATAGTATTATTATTTTAGCTAAAACGTGGTTTGCCCTCAAAATAAATCTTCGAAATTCCGTAATTTTGATATAGCTGTGGATTTCTCAGCCAAAGGAGGCCCCCGTGTGATTTTATCGCCTACCAGATAATAAGGGGAGGCGAACGCTTTCTCCTTGTTTGAACTTCTCGTCCTGTATAGGTGCAGCTCTGCTTCCAGTACCTTCTCCGTCTCGTCAAGGCCGGAGATGTTGAAGAAGAAGAACTGGGAGTTTGAGTTATCTGGGAAAACAAGGTACAAATGAGCGAAACGCTTACACAAGGGAGATGCGAGGTAAGAAACAATATGGCGCCGTAAATAGCACTTATATACTGGGTTGTGCGAGGCTTCTAAGTGTTGGAGTCAAAGTCGAAACGCAAATCTCTTTCACTCTGGTATCCACAATAACCTTTTCATCTTCGAAACATTTTGAGGGAAGAGTAGAAATTCGATAGATAACGAAAAGATTTGAGATATCCAAAATATATATGACATATTTTAATATAATATAATCATTTTGGGACAGCTACTAAAAATATATTTTTATATAACAATAATAATATTTTACATCACTATTATTATTGTTATTGTTATTATTATTATATAGGTATTAATAATATATATCAAAAGTGACAACTGTAGATCATTATGACTTAAGTTATAATCACGTGAAAGTTGCTCTAGTAGCTTTTTATAAACCCTCTTTGGTGGACGAACGGTCTAAGACGTCTCTCAATTAATAGACTTGACTTCCGATGACGGGTGTATAGGTTTCTGAAATTTGAGACTTCCCCCTTTTAATATTTATTAAATTTGAAATTTTTAGAGCACATCTTTGGTGTTTGGAACTGAGAAATAAACTGATGAGATGCTACATTTGAAGCATCGCGTTTTATGGAGTAGAAACTTGAGACTCTCAGGAATATGAAAAATAAATACTTTGAGAGCTTTGAAGTGTGGTGTTGGAGAAGACTTGAGAAGATCAGTTGGACAGATAGAGTGACAAATGATGTAGTCTTAATAAAGGGGAGTGAGAAGAGAACTGTTTTGGATGTGATTCTTCGGTGCAAAGCAAACTGGATCGGACCCATCCTCAGGAGAGACTGTCTTCTGCATGACGTCATACAAGGAAAGGTTGAGGGTAAGAGGAGCTTAGAAAGAGGTAGGATTTAAATATTGGATGAATTGAAGGAAAGAAGTAGAGTTTGGGAGCTGAAGGAGGAAGCAGAGGATAGGGCTCATTGGTGGTCCAAGCTCACTAACAAAAGGAATTAATCTGTCGTAAGACAGAACACCTAAAAATAATAATCTTTAGTTTATACGCTTTAATTAAAAATGTATATATGAAAATTTGTATATATATAAACAAAATAATTTAGTTAAATCTGGTTTACCTCTTTCGATGAAGCTGCGGACCACCTTGGCATTGTAAGGGTTCCTTCCTCTGGTAAGACCACTTGGCTCGGCGATGGTGTTGTATAGCTCCATCATGAACTGTGGAGGAACCTGGTGGTGATGTTTCGAAGCTCTATCAGGAAAACCAAACACCTACACACAACATATTCACTATCAATTTAGTGTAGCGGTCAAGGGCTTTTATATCGCTCTATCTCCCTAGGAGTCGCTCTGGAGTTAAGGTCATTCAACCACCAACATTTTATTGCACAAATTTAACAAGTGCATGATTTTAAGCTATACATAATGATTCAGTGATTTCAAATCATTACAGTTCACAAGTTATAATTGTACACTTTTTGCATAACATTATTAATGTAGAGTAATTTAATGTATAGGGCTGAAATTCAGTATAACTAGGCAATCATATGAGGTAAACAAAACTATATATTTATAATATTAGTGCGACCACACGACCTCAATTGGAAAGCATGTATATGTAAACATTGTATATTGTGGGTGGCGAATGACATAACGAATGTTACAAGGTTGTTATGATGATTCGATAAACAAATATACTAGAAGAGCATAGCTAAAAGGAGGTGTCAGCGTTCCTTAGCTATAAAGCAGGCCGGTGGCCCGGAGGTCACGCTGCCCGCCATGGGGCCACGCAGGATAGGTCATCGGGTTCGTCAGGTACCATTTGGGGCTACCACTCGATCCCAGGGAACCAGGTTCTACGACCGAGTGGGGACCGCCGAGCCTAAACCTCAAAACACCTCATTTTTTTCACTCGCTTGTATTCTCTAAATTATTCATTTTAACTTTACTTTCAACATCTCATTTGCAATAACACAGTAGTATTAATAAACTTTCTATAAACCAAGTCTATCGTCAATCAAGAACCCACACGAGTATTCATATCACCTCTACCTTATCCTCAGCCAAGGACATCTTGAAGGTCAACCAGGCCCTCACATTCAAGATAGACAAGGGGGGAGGGGGGTGACATTAATAATATATACCTTACATGACAAAAAAAATGTTATGGTGTTAAAAAAACGGTACTTTTTAAGATATTTGGTCCAAAAATGGGTAAGACTACTGGGGAGTGGAGGAGGTTACATAACTTGTACTAATCACAATACATTGTTAGGATAATCAAGTTTCGTAGATTACAGTGGGCAGGACATTCGGTGCGAATAGGATAATCCAGAACAATGTTCAGAGTATTGAATGGCAAACCCATTGGGAGGATCTAGACTCAGATGGTAGATATAACTTTATAATCGACCCGACATAGATAAAGTATAGTGAGGTGGACTTGAAAGAACTAGCTCGTGATTGGGATTGCGTATTGCGTAAGTGTGGCAATACAATTTATAGTTCCTAATGCCATAGATCAAATATGTTATTTATATTACATTATATTTTTAATAATATTGATACACTAAATTTCAGCTCTATACAATAATTTATTTATTTTAACAATGGTACACAAAAAGCATAGACTAATCAAGTTGGACCACTTATAATTCGTGACCTGTAATTGTTTGAAATAATTAAATATCTTATAAATATACATTTATTAAAATTTTGCAATAAAATTATGATAATTGAATCACCTTAAGGAATTGGAACAATCGAGAAAACGAAGGCTGTCATCTATAGGTTTATAATTATCTTAGATTATCCTAAGTGAGAAGAAGTCAGTCTTAATTCAATCGAGAAATTATTTAGCTACGAAGACGCAGCGTATAGAGCTGTGCATGTAGTCTATTGTATCGGGGATTGGTGCAAAGCTATATCAGGCAACGTTCAACGGAATGCAGCATCTAGAAACGTCTGTGCTGTGCGGTTTAGTTTGGTGATTAAAGAGAACTGGAACTTGGAATCTAGACTGAAACGTGTGAAATTGACTAAAGCAACAAAATATAAATATCGACAGATCATTTGAAAATATTGTTAGTGGAAATATTTGTGTAATTTATTTAGCGAGATATTTTTTTGTGCATTGGTTTGTGCTGTAAATATTTCAGTTAGAGTTGGGTCGAATCAACTATTTTACGGATCCGAATCTCAAATTTACTTTTTTAATCCCCAATCGCGAATCTTGAATCCTTACCTGAATCTTGTAAAAAAATTAAGGAAATAAAAGTGTACATAACAGAATAATATAAAATAAAAATAGTAGCTAAATGTTAACATTTTATTATAATCCATTAAGTAAAACACTCGTACTTTCAGTTGAGTGTTAAATTACTGATCTGAGGTTTAGTTGTTAAGTTCATCCTATAATTATAACTGGTTCTGACCCACCAATAGGCAGTGATAAAGCACTAGAATAAATCTCACTTGAAAAATTGAAGAAAAAATAAATAAAATTAAGGATTTGAATATCGAATCCAGAATTTTATTAAATTCTCGAATCTATAATTTCCTTAAGGATTCAAGGGTCCCATTACTAATTTCAGTCACCATAATTTAAATCGTTTAGCTATTCCGTTTTTAATTTGATTGGTTAAAGCAAGATGGAAGGTAATACGAGAAAAAGCCAGTGTTTTTTTGCAGTTTTTATGGCAAAAAAATTTTTTTACCCAAAATAAATTAAATATTGCTCCAGTAAAAATATATAATTTTATTTTATTCCCATAATGACTTCAAAGTTTCTTGAATAGCTCTCAAGGGTGTCCTGGAATTTAATGACAACGTTTTCTCTTAATTTAAAAGATTTATCATCTAATGCCACTTTTTTCATGATGGATATTTAAGAACTGATGATATTAATATGTGAAGAAAATTAAACTATATGTTTGTACTGGAGCAATGTTTTATTTATTTTGGCCCAAAAATAAAGTTTTGCCATAAAAACTGCAAAAATACTGGCGTTTTCTCACGTCCCCTCCCATCCCACATTAATAAACTAACAATTTAAAAAAAAATCTCATTGTTCTCGTGTGTATAGACCCACCCTCTCCTCTGCCCCTTTCCCTTACGAAAACATTGATACTAGATAAAATAGTATAATGAAACCATTAGGAACCACGTTTGTGTTATATAATTAGTATTAGTTATTGGATTTGACTTAAATAAAATATTACAAAAAAAACTTTTACTAATTCACCTGTTAACGGTTTAGTAAGCTATAATAAGTATGATATCTACCCTCAGTCAGAGCGTGTCTGCCTACCGAAATAAATGGTCACTACTTTCATTCCCAAAATGGCAGACAAATTATTCATAAATGCGTGAGGAGGTGATGCAAAAATATAAAATAAAATAATAAGGAATTAAGCCATTGACATTTTTGTATGTTGTCTCTAAGAGTTAATATAGGATTTTCCATGGGAAGGTGGAAAGCGGAGAATCATTAAACTAGCGGTGTACCGATACAAATATCGGTTAATTATTGTAAAAGGTCGATTATTAGTGCATTGGCAATGATTCGTAGTCTCTGGTTATTATGTTGATTAATTGTGACTGTTTTTATCCAAGCATTCACACTTATAGTGGCACAACAAGTGTGTGGGTGACCTGGTGGTATAGGGGTAAGGTTTCGGACTTATGTGTTGGGGTACGGGGTTCAATCCTCGGTCCCGGCACAGATTTATCTGATTGCCAAACCCTTCCTTTCACCTCTGACAAGACATCTTGTGAATGTGTGGAATGCCAGGCCTACACCGTGGTTCGGATCCCACGTTAAACTGTAGGTCCCCCATTTCATTTCACTATCACCCTACCATTACACATTAGCGTGTGTATAACCCGAATGGGTAGTAAGACGCGGTAATAATAATAATAATATTAAATGTATAAAACATTTTAAAAAGCTTGATTTCAATTGACAGTGAAGATTAATATGTCAATTAGTAATTTCTAATGTATATATTTTTGATATATTCAATTTAATTTGCTGTTCCAATCAGACGCCAAATCGAACTATTTACACAATTTAAGAACTGCTCTGTCAATATAAATTTAAAACAATATTAATACATTTTTATATATAAAATTGATTATATTTCTTAAATCAAACAAAAATCACATAAAAATCTAACAATTGTTTCAAAAAAGAAAATATTTAAAGTAAAACTTTGTAGAAAGGTGTTTATCGTATATCAGAAAATATGTATTTACAGAATGCAACTATCTCTAATGTGCATTAATTATTATTATAATATTTCGCATATAGTTCTCAATTTGTATTCTATTTTTGTTAGCGCCACGTCTTACTACCCGTTCAGGTTATAATGCTCTTACGTACGAAAAACGCTAGTGGTTTTAGGGATTAATCGGGATATATTTTAAGGAATTACACCCACATTTGCGAGGAGTGAGAGTGGAAAACATTTTTTTTAAACTGCCTGACATCATTCCGAACACCGATCTATCAGTCATCGGCAGTATACTATACAGAGAGAGTGACGCCTTAGATCATGCGACCACCGAAGTGTGTTTAAACGATAGTTGGAGGGGAGCGTGTAAATTGTGTGACTGTTGCCCACTCGTCAGTAGATGATAATCTAATCAAATGCACACTCAGAATTTGGATGGCGGCTATAAGCCCAAAATGAACGTAAACATTTCAAACTAGTATGTTTTACTGTTACATTAAATATGAGGTTAAATATGGAGGAAACCGACCACGTGGTATAACGGTTGAGTGCATCTGTCTACGAACCTAGCTAAGAGTCCCGGACTCGATTATCGGCTGTTGCCATGGGTATTCCACGCAAGTGTGGGTACACTTCCTCTAAATTCAACCTTCGTCCTTCCTAACCCATAAGCGTAATTAGTACAAAAACATATAAATAGAATAATTATTAAGACGCGGTGCTAAAAAGAACTAGTTTTGAAGATATTATGTTTTATTAATTTTTTTCTGAACAACTGAACAAACATTTGATATTGTGTCTACGTGTAGATGGAGAGTTTAAAGTGAAGTCAACACAAAGTAAGAAAAACCAAAATATTAAATATATATTCAAATATATCGATATATTTAATGTTAAATAAACTCATCTGAGACGCAAGGCTAGAAATAAAAGTGTAATATTTTAAGCCTTATAAAATATTTTTGAGAAAATTACTTTTGAAACAATGAATTTTAAAAATCAAACAACGTATAAACGTTCTTCAAGCAAGTTTTTAGAGCGACGGGAAGGTTGAGAACTCAAATTCCAGCCGGATATAGTGAGACTTTTTTTTCTATTGTTCCCCAGTCTCCCTACATGTAAATGCGGATAAGTCTCCTATGGATTTTACCTTCTTTACTCCAACCACTTTATTATAAATAATTATTTATTTAGTCCAATTGGATAGTAAAACGTAGAGTGATAATATATAAATATATATATATATCATCGCGCCTTACTGTCCGATCGGGTTATACGTCTATGTACTAATACTCTAATGAGTTAGGGATGAGTAAGGTTTAATTTAGAGTAAGTGTGACCGCATTTACGTGAAGGAAGAGTGGAAAACCATTCAAGGAAAACCTCCCTTAGTACACCCGACTGCAATCGAACCTCGATCTTCCCGTCATTAGTCCAATCTATTGTGAAAATGACTCCTTACACCATGCGAACACCGAAGCAGGTAACATTTATATTAATACTTTTATTGCAAACATTACTAATATAAGATGGTACATATGAGCAGTATGACTAAGACTCACCTGGAGAGGGGATGTAAAATTGTTCTGTAGAACCCCTAATACCTCTAAAATATTTCCACAAAAACAAAAATAAATACACGCTACACAAGAATATATCCAATAAACTTTAAAATATTAACATGCTTCATAGATCCCCATGGTGTTATCATATAAAGAAATAATAATTATTATTATTATTGGCACCGCGTCTTACTATCCGTTCGGGTTGTACGCACTTACGCTAATGTGTAATGGTAGGCTGATTGTGAGATGAAATGGAGGACCTACAGTTTAACGTTGAATCCGAACCACGTTAGAGGCCTGGCATTCCCCACATTCACAAGTTGTGATTAATACACGTCTTGACAGAGGGGAAGGAAGGGTTTGGTAATCAAATAAATCAAAATTCTTTTTCATGTGATAGATTGTTTATAAAAATTACTAGCCTAACATACTCAAAAAATAAATAAAGCCACTTTACAATGGATTCGGAATCCAGGGAAAGATAAAGCGACACAAATTTATGCAACATAAAACTCTTCTCTTTTTAACATAAATATGTTAACTTTTCAAATGTTTAGCTACTTAGACACTGCTTTATATTCTTGTGTTTTTATCTAAGCCTTAGCTTTTTTCTAGATCCTAATACAATATCTAATGCATACCTAAATAAGTTTTGTATTCCAATGAATGTTTTACATGTTAGTAAAATAACAAAATTGATTTTATATATATGTAAAACCCTTTTTAGAATATCCTTTATTCACTAAGTTAAAACTCATTGAAAAGATAATACTCTAGACACACTTTTAGAAAATTAGTTAACGTCAAACGTGCTTTTGTGGACGTTTGGTTTAAGGTGTCATTCTCGTAATAGACTAGACCACCAATCGCGGAAAGATTTTTATGCGAACCCCGGTCGGGTGTCCTGAGATTGGTCTTTTTCTACAATGTTTCCTACTCTCCCTCCACGCAAATGCGTTTACACTAACTTTTAATCCATTCTTCCTAATCCCTAAGCACATTAGCCTAATTAGTACATACGTGTATAACCGGAAACGGACGTGATACTAAAAAAAACCCATCAAAATGTCAGTTGAGAAAAATTGTGAATACATTGGGTGTAAAATGATCTACGAATACTAACCTCCTGTAATTTTGCCAAAGCCTTCTCTCTATTGTTTTTCTCACGGGATGATATTAGTTGAGGCGACTGTTGGTCTAACCAGTGAGTGGTTAGGTCATCCTCTTGTCCAACAAGGCCTTCCTGTTCCTGTGAGTCCTCGAAGCGCTGCAACCCATCACAACGCAACGGCGTCGCAATCAACAACAACAGAATCAACCAATCGATAACGACGTTGGAGTCAAAATACATTTTGGTGTAGATGTTGCTTTCAATAAAACGCGTTGTTTAAATCTTGGTTAATTCACTGCAGGTATTTCGGGATAAACGATAATGTCCAACCAATGTTGATGTGTTTGTTACAGGAAGTACTTTCTAAAACATTTTACACAAGTCTTCCTATTTGACTCCAAAATTCAAGTTATGTTAGTTGAATAGTTTATATATATTTTTTTTTAGATACAGATATTTAATTAAAATCTTTGAGCTATTGGCGTATATCGATGCCAATAAGAAGCTACTATTGATTTTTTACAAACAGGAGGTTATGATGCTCTACGAACTCCGGTAAGGCTCGCTCCCCTGGTCGACCGAAAGAAAAGGCATCTGATCCGGCGACGGTTGTGTTTATCAAGTGTATCTCCGACCACCGAGGGTTGGCAAGATGGCAGCGGGCAGGATGGTGATGTTGATGATAATGGTGATGAGATGACTCTGGACCATTTCTAACTCCCCCTCATAAAATGTCATCTCCTAGCTGGGCTCTCAAAATAAACCCCTCTTTGCTGTCGCCTCGTCCTCTGTATATCCGTTCCGGTTCTCTCGCACCATTTGGTGGGTGTCAACTGTTGTGATGCTTACTCCCTCTTCTTCCCCCTCCTCTTCTTGACCATATTCCTTGTTAACGTATATATTAGTTCCTTTCTTACTTTTCTTATTTCACCTTGTCACTTGTATTTAAACAATGAGATATGGCATAACTTCAACAGTCACTGGTAGTAGCTTTTCCCTGGAAAAAGGAATTAAGTAACAGTCATTTAAACACTTAAACGAAGTATTAAGGACATTTTTGTCAGCTTTAAAGTTGGGATGGAGGGTAGTGCGAGTTAAATTACATGTTTTATTAGTTTTAATAACAAAATATTTAGACCAAAATAACTCAAATATCACTTTATTAGATATGTTTACTTTAATTTTGTACATGATGTAATCTAAAAAGTTTTTGGCGTATTCTGTCATAGATATTTTCTCATCATTTTAAAAGTTTTTTGTTCAAACTCTGCAATGACTGTGATAAAAAATATTCCAGAAATGTTGAGATTACAGGATGTAGACAATTAATCTAAACGTATATACTCAAGTAGTATTTAATATTATTATTATTATTATTATTATTATTATTATTAGCACCGCGTCTTACTACCCATTCGGGTTATACGCACTTACTCTAATGTGTAATGGTAGGATGATTGTGAGATGAAATGGAGGACCTACAGTTTAACGTGGAATCCGCACCANCTAATGTGTAATGGTAGGGTGATTGTGAGATGAAATGGAGGACCTACAGTTTAACGTGGAATCCGCACCACGGTGGAGGCCTGGCATTCCTCACATTCACAAAATGTCTTGTCAGAGGTGAAGGAAGGATTTGGTAATCAGATAAATCTTTGCCGGGACCGAGGATTGAACCCCGGCCGCCAGCATAGAAGTCTGACACCTTACCCCTAGACCCCCAGGTCACCGACAGTATTTTAAATGTTTTGGTCAAAAATAATTTGGGTATAAAAACTGCACAATTACTGAGACTCGATATCAAATTAACCTATAAGATACACATTCAATTTATTTTATTTTTAATTTTACGAACACAACGTCTTATTACCCATCCAGGCTTCCCACATATTTACACTAATGGGATAGGGATGAGGAAGATAGGATGCTGAGAAAGTGTATCCCCATTTTCTTGGTGCTAAATCAATTTTTAAATTATTATTATTATTAGCATTGAGTTTTACTACCCATTCGGGCTGTACGCACTTACGCTAGTGTGTAATGATAGGGTGATTGTGGGATGAAATGGAGGACCTACAGTTTAACGTGGGATCCGATACCACGGTGGAAGCCTGGCATTCCCCACATTCACAAGTTGTGATTAATACACGTCTTGTCAGAGGTGAAGGAAGGGTTTGGTCACAGATAAATCTGAGCCGGGACCGGGGATTGAACCCCGGACCCCCAGCACAGAAGTTTGACACCTTACCCTTAGACCGCCAGGTCACCTCCATTTAAAAAAAAAACCCTTAGTGCATCCACCTGGGATTCGAGCTCTAATCTTACTATAATTTGTAAATCACGGGTAAACAAAATTAGCACTTTTTCCGCGTTTCCACAAGTGGGATTAAATGTTAAGCTATCAATAACTAGAATCCCCTTTTATTATTAAGAGAGGTGCGTTATTTGTACTGCTGAAATAAAAACATATATTGCGGTGAGCTAAGAATTTTAATAAAAACATTGTTTGAAATAGTTGTTTTTTTCTCTGCATATACCTGTGATGTGGTCACAGCAACAACTTATCCATTAATATAATGGAAACTTAAGAGGAAAGTGAGTTTTAGGTATAGTAAAAATCTTTGAAAACATAAGAAAATATTATTAAACCATAATTTTAAAATAAACGATCTTCCTCGATCCAAATTGGGAACAGGAAAGAAATAACAAACTAAAAATTTACTCTAGCAAATTAGTTTATTTATTATTGTTATCAACTACTTTTTAGTACAAAACACATACGAACACATTAAAGCATTATTTTTGACGTTAGTAATATATTACAAATGGGTAATTCCAACCATGAGCATTATACTACCACACAAACTAAACGTTAAACCATCAATTAGAATAACTTAGTCACACATATACAAATATGCTGTATTCTTTATTGGTTTGAATTGATACAATGGGAAAAAAATGTACATATTAATTTTGATATTTATCTTCTTGTTTCTTTAAATACACATTTATAAAATTAGTTATAAGTACTATGAGAATATAAAATAAATTAACGATATAAATCTACCTTTTGGAGAATATTATATTACATATACATATATGAAAGTCTTTATTGGTTTGAATTAATACAATGGAGATAAATGTATATATTAGAGTTGATATTTATCGTCTTGTTCGTTTAAGTACAAATTAAAAAAATTAATTATAAGTACTATGGGAATATAAAATAAATCAATGGTATAATACACCTTTGTTAAAATGTAATATTACATATATAGATTCATAATCTTATGATTTAGAAACACATTAAATACTTTAACAAATAAAATAAAATAAATCAAATAAAATGTAATTGTTAGTTATTTAAAAAATGTGATTGTTTTAAAAAATGAAAAATTATAAGAAATTGATATGTTTCGGTTATTCGTTTTCTCGGAGTATGATATTAGGATATATTTGGTAGCTGGCCTCGTAATCTAGGTTTCAAAGACGCTAAATCATCGTTAGAGCTAGTTAGCATACTTAAAATATAATAAAAATGGTATAGGCCTATACATATTAATTGTGTCTGTGTGCTATTTACAATTTTAAATAATTTTAGGTTAAAAATTAATTCTATATAAATTAACCCTATATTTAAATAGCATTAAAAATCCAAAATTAACATATAATTATTGGTCCTTTAAAGATCAACTATATAAATTACAAATGAACCCAAAAACCAAGACAAAAACTTTTTAATTCATTTAATTCTATTAAAAAAATTACAAATGTTTTTCTGAGTGATGAATCTCGAAATTAAAGTTTTGGAAGGGGGAACAAAACTTTTATGCTCGTTTAAAACCACAAAAAAACTTATAAAATATCTTCACAATCTATATACGAGTCTTAAATATAGAATAAAAAAATTAATAATTTAATCTGGCTAGCTTTAAATATGGTAACAGGGATCCAGTGTGTGAAAAACTTGTAGGTTAAAATTAAAATTGTTGATAGTATTTTTATTTTGGGATACGTTTATTATCTTTTGATTACTCAATGCATTGGTTAAATGTGAGTTTGCAGATTTCACAGTAATGAATTAATGGCTAGGGGGCTGGGTGTTGCCATGTTGTGTCGGTTCTGGATTTAAGTTAGTTTATAAGTGGTGTGCGGATATTATTAGTAGGTTCAGAAAGTGCACATTAAATACTTTAAAATAAAATAAAAATAGAAGTCACTTTATACACATTTTTCAGGACAACTATTAAACCTCAAAACCCCATAAGGACCCAAGTGAATACTTTTTAAATTAATTTAAATATGACAGAGACCTCTTTGAACTGTAATATAAAGTACATTAGAAAGCTATCGTGATTGTCTAACAGATGGCAGCACAGACTCATTAGGAGTTAAAATTGGACTTTCTATCTTTTACCCCTGTGCCCCTCAAATTTAATTCTCACTCAAATAATACCATACACAAACACAATTTAAATTAATCTGGAGACGTCCAAATAGATCCGTGAGAGTAGAAGGGCTACAGGCACTTGCAGGCTGTGATGGAGATGACCTCCTTGGTTCGTTTCTCCTTGTCGGAATAGCGGTGAACTTTGAACTGGGATGGGGTGCAAGAGGTCTGCTTGCCGTACAGACCGGCTATACACTTGCCAGGGGTCTTTTTGTCCCGGAACACGCATTTCCGGGTGTCGGCGCCGGAGCAGGAACCGACGCAGCGTCCCACGTCGATCTCCTGGAGGCACAAAGTGTTTCTTTCAAAACCAAAAACTCATTTGGGAAATATTCTGGTAGGAATAATATAATTATTTTTATTGAAAACACATGTGTTTGCTATTATAATAATAATTGCAAGCACTACGCTAATATGGTAGGAATGAGATTGGTTGCATTTATATAAAGTGTATCCACATTATTTTGCGTGGAGGGAGAGTGGAAAAAAATCTATGGAAAACTACCCTCAGTATACCTGACCGGAATTCGAACCCCCATCTACCCGTTATCAGCAGGACAGTATTGTACGAGAGTGACGCCTTAATTATTTCGCCACCAAAGTGGGTTCATCACAAAAATGGACTGTAGGAATATTCCTGCCAGAATGTAAGTTAAAAAAAAGTCTATGGAAGCATATGTATGTTTAAAATAGGAAACAAGAATAATATAATGTTGAAATTCATGTCAAAACTGTCCAGGCGCAAATGGTAGAGTGAGTGTTTATACTTGTCAGTGGAAGAAGATAAGTGCTATCAGCACTAGAGGGTTTTCAGGATGGACTACTTATTTTCTTTCCTCTCTTTTTTTTCTAAGTGTAATAGTGCTTAGAATGCTTAATTTGCGTCAAGTTAAGATGCAACCCGCTTCGAAAAAATCTTCGAATTCACTAAATAGGCCACGTCGTAAACTTATATAAATCATTGAAAATTGTTTTAGCAACTCATATAACTATCAATAATGTTTTTTCTACTGAGATTGGATTATAGCTCACCTTTACTAGAGGCTCATCTGTGTCGACGTAGTCGTAAACTGTTTCCATGTAGCTCGTTCTGTAGCAAGATCCAGCGCATGCGCACTGCTCTATTACAGAATGGCACTCTGCGCCGTTTGGTCCAGGGACTGTCACGGTTTTATTTCTTAAAGGTCTGCAGCCTCCTGTATACACAGATGACGAATCAACATAGCTACAGTAGGCCCATGGTTTCTTTGGTGCTGACTGACAGCTCACAGTTGACACAGTCACTTCTGACAGTCAAAATGTAGGTATATACCTAAATGTTGACTGTCAGAAGTCATCTGTGAGCTGTCAGTCAGCACCAAAGAAGCCATGGGGCTACTGTATAATAGGTATAGTACATTTGACGCTATTTCAGTCATCGCTAACATAGAAATAAGGTTTTAAATACACAAATTATTACTCTTCTTTTGGAGGGTGTGTGAAGTTTCAAAATGTGTAAGTCGAAGGTCAAATCTCTGGCTTTTTCGACTTCGACCCCAACAATGACCTTTGCATTTTAGAAAAAATTTGAAAGAAGAAAGAAAAAACTTCGATATATATTATAAACAGATCTGAAATAAGTCATATTTCAACATGTAATCATATATTTATTTATAGAAGCTACTTCTACTTCTTGAGTCAACAACCCCGAAGGTTGGTTTTATGTGATTTCTATCCATCTGAGCATGTATTCAGCACTACGGCTGGTTAGTGCTGCCTGTATCATCTGGTAGAAATCCCATGTATTGGGAAGTTCATGAAGTGTGGTAGTTCCCCGAATTTCTATGAGCAAGAGGGAAAGATATGTTCATATACCTTCCAGAGTTATTTTACAAGCCACAATCAACATTGGACCGATGGCTTCACTTTCCCTCTGAAGGAATTTATGCTACGGATTTTTATAGTTCAAGAAGGTATAGAGAAAGGCTTAGAGAGAGAAAAAATAAGCCAAATCACACTATATTATGTTACTAACCAATCTGAATTTATCTATGTTTACGTTATAGATGTCTTTTAATCACTAGTCAGACTTAACATATTTTTTAGTAGTGGTTTTTAATCAGATACTTAAAATCTCTTGATGATTATCAAAGTTTTCTTCTGTATTCGAACTGTTTCGAAGATGAAAATGTTAATGTATCCAAGTTTAATTGAATGAGGTTTTTTTTAGCACCGCGTCTTACTACCTGTTCAGGCTATACGCATAAATACTAATTACTTTAATGAGTTAGGGATAAGGAAGGTTTAATTTAGAAGAAGTGCAACAGCATTTGAATTGAGGTATAGTGGAAAACCATTTAAGAAAACCACCCCCAGTACACCCGACAGGGATTCGAACCTCAATATTCCAGTCATCGGTAGTCTAGTTAACAAGAGAGTGACGCCTTAGAGCATGCGGCCACCCAAGCAGGTATGAAGGAGAATTGACCTTTGACATCGACATAAGTTTTACACTCCCCTCATTATTATTAGCACCGCGTCTTACTACCCGTTCGGGTTGTACGCACTTACGCTAATGTGTAATGGTAGGGTGATTGTGAGATGAAATGAAGGACCTACAGTTCAACGTGGAATCCGAACCACGGTGGAGGCCTAGCATTCCACACATTCACAAGATGTCTTGTCAGAGGTGAAGGAAGGGTTTGGTAATCAGATAAATCTGTGCCGGGACCGAGGATTGAACCCCGGCCGCCAGCACAGAAGTCTGACACCTTACCCCTAGACCACCAGGTAACCCCACAGCCCTCATCAATAGTTAATTAATTAGTGATAACATTTCTGACGTTTAACAACAACCCTTAATTATAGTATATCAAATGACTAAACATGACCCACTTTAGTGGCCAAATGGTCTAAGGTATCACTCTCACAATAGACTAGACTGCCGATGACTGGTAGATCGGGGTTTTAATCCAGGTCGGGCGTACTGAGGATGGCTTTTCTCTAAATGGTTTTCCCCTTTCCCTCCATGCAATTGAGAGTACACTTTCTCTCAATTTAACCTTATTCATCTCCAATGCAATGTCATGATTAGTACATATTCGAACGGGTAGTAAAACGCGGTGTAAAATAAAATACTAAAGACCACTCATACTAGAATCAACATCCAGCTCCTTTGACCGTTGATAACCATTTAGGATGAAATATGGACATGATTCTGTACATGGCCAACATTTTCCCTTCAATCGGGGCATAAACTAAAAGTAATGTTTGTTTCTCTTCATAAAGCTGTATTAAAAAAAAGATGACATTTAAAAACTCGTTTTAAATTAAAAATATGTTATGAACTAGCTTAGCTATAAGATCCAACTGAACTATTACTGTAAATCAATTTAAATTTTAAATATGAATCGTTCTAAGTGTTGGCTGTGATCCCAAGGATAAAATGTATTTTTTTAATCCTTAATAAAGCTATAAAGGATTGTCTTAATATTACCTTGAAATCAGGCAAATAACATGGGAAAATTCTTAGATATCTCAGTGGTTCTTTACAGCATTGTTGTTATTGTTATAATAATAATAATAACTATTATTATTATTATTATTACCACCCCATCGTGAAAAAATGTATTATTAAAAATAGGTTGCACGTGTTTTATTAAATGAATAAACAAAGGTTAGAGAAACTATATACATATATTACTATGTCAGCTATATAATTAAAAATATATTATGTTTATATCAAGTCTTACACCTAGCTCAATCCACAAATTATTTAGTTAAGGATGCCAGGCTAGATTCCTGGAATCAACGAAAATATTATAACGGGTCTAATTGTGGTTATCCTTTCCCAGTGATTAAATAACGACTGAGGAATGGGTGTTATTTCTTTTATAGGAAAAAGTTAGTTTGTAAGGCGTATGCTTATATAATAAATCTATTCAGGTTGTACGTTTGTGTATTAATTGTACATAGCTGAGTTAGTGATGAGCAAGGCTGAATTTAGAGGAAGTGTACCCATGTTAGCGTGGAGGGAGAGTGGTAAAAGCCATTTATTTTTAAATAATAATAATAATAATATTTAGCACCGCGTCTTACTACCCGTTCGGGTTATACGCTTTAAGTACTAATTACTCTAATGGATTATGAATTGGGAAGATTGTATTAGAGGAAGTGAACCCGCATTTGCGTGGAGGGAGAGTGGAAAGCCATTTAGGAAAAACCACCCCAGTTCACCCGACCGAGATTCGAACCTCGATCTCCCCATCCTCAGCAGTCGAGCTCAACATGACAAGCGCGTTAGCCAACTACGCCACCGAGGCGGGTCATTTATTTTTTTAAAAACTCAATACATCCGAGCGAAATTCGATCTCCGACCTTCCCATATTCGGAAGTGCATTCTATTAGTGAGACTTACGCCTTTAGACCATTTAACTACTGAGCCGGGGTTGCTTCAGGGTTGAGACGAAGGGTTAGAGTTACAGTGTTACAGTCAAATGGTCCATCGCCTTCCAACACCGCTCACCTAGCTGACAATGCCCAGAGCAGACGCCGACATCCAAGCGCATCTCGTAGGGTGTCCCAGGATGCAGCAGTAAGGAGCTGGACTCCCTGGTGCAAATAGGGGGTCTCTCCCGACATTCACACCCTTCCACGACTGTGAACTCCTGCAGCCCACGTAGGGTTGACACCCTCTGGACCGCAGAAGACGAGGGCATACACATCCAGTCCTCAGGGCAGCTCTAGAAAGAGAACAGCTTAATCAGGGTAATTCTTCACTCATATTTTAAGGCCGATTCTGTGATGGACGTGCGAAAATCGTCAGATACATATGAGTGATCAATCAATATCGTGAACTATCAGATAACGTAGTCACTTTCGACTCAGGAGGTCTTAACTCTGCCAATAAATATTCCTTGTAGTATAGTGATCAGCACGCCTTGCTGCCAACCTAGAGGTCCCAGGTTCATTTCCCGTATTCCCATGTCCAGTTATAATGTTTAACTTAAAGAATATAATTTTTTAAAAACATAATGAAATGTAGTAAGGAAACAACTTTTAAATATAATAATATAATTCAATGTGGAACAGATTTAGAAATTTGGAGTTTAATATAAAGTCCGAAGATCAACTGGTATAAAAGATATAAAAACCCTGGACTGAGTAGAAATTAGAATGGATTGACAATTAGGGAACTTCACTACATTTCCATCATAACATGAAAGAGTTAAGAACACATTAAATTAATATAATGTACATATATATAGGTGTGAATTATATTAATTTAATATATAATATATATGTATATATAAATATAATATATAATATATGTATATGAATTATATTAATTTAATGTGTTCTTAACTCTTTCATGTTATGATGGAAATGTAGTGAAGTTCCCTAATTTTCAATCCATTCTAAATTTCTACTCAATCCAGGGTTTTTTATATCTTTTATACCAGTTGATCTTCGGACTTTATATTAAACTCCAAATTTCAAAATCTGTTCCACATTGAATTCTATTATTAAATTTAAGGAATATAATATTTAGATGTGGTTATATCCATACATAATAACTATCCTAGCTCGTATATTTAAAACATCATGATAATATGTGCATTCGTACGGATGTCATCGTACTGTTGGTGGCATGAAGCCCTCTTGAATCGAACGTGGCTACGTTATCTGGTAGCTCGTAATCTTATAGGTCACTTATATGTAGCTGAAGATTTCCGCACATCCATCCCAGATTCTGCCTTAAAGCATTAGTGAATAATTACCCTGGGCACGGGACGACTCTTGGTAAGATCAATGACGTATTAAGTCAAAGGTTTCACGTTCGATTCCCGTGTCCAGGCGTCATTTTTTTTAAAAAATTTAATGAATATGATATGTAGATAATCTATAATAGCGTAGTTATACAATCCATGACAATCATTTAACTAACACGTTGAACCTATCCACGCCTAGGCCTACACCAAAAATAAAACTTTCATGTATGACGAAGATAAATGTCCACCAAATAAGCGAGACGTATAACTACGACGCAAATTCGTTGAACTAGTTTTTTTTTATGGTTGATTTTGTTACTATTTTATTTTTTGTTCCCACTCATTACAATGTGTGGAACATTCTCGAAACGTGATTGGGCTGTGTCCGTACAAGGTCATCCTCTGATGGAATACAAACACCTTGAACGAGTTCATACACATCAACGATTAACTCTTAAAATAAACGTCAAATATGTAGCCACGAGATGGGAGCGCCTGCTCCAGTTCAAAGTAATAATAATATTTAGCA
>CABFOW010002759.1:77010-92095 GCA_902141385.1 Timema californicum | reverse complement strand
TACATAACCTTAGTGTACAATAAATTACAACAATATATACGCTTTAGTGGCCACGTGTTCTAACGCGCTACTCTCTCAGTGGACTAAACTGCCGATGACGGGGAGATCAAGGTTCTAATCTTGGTTGGATGTACTGAAATTGTTTTTTCCTAAATGGTTTCCCTCTTTACCTCAACGCAAATGTGAAAACACTTCCTCTGAATATAACCTACCCATTAACATAATTAGTACATAAGCATGAAGCCCGAATGGGTAGTAAGACGCAGTGCCAATTATAAGGGTTTACCTTGACTAACTCACTTAAGTTTGGTTTTTGTTTAGTTATAAAAATCAAATTCATGAAAGCTAGAGTTACAGTAGCCCCGTGGCTTCTTTGGTGCTGACTGACAGCTCACATCTGACGATTTTGGAAAGCTACCAGACCAAATTATGTATCCCTACTCCGAACCATATGATCTGAAAAAAACATGTGCTTAGCAGCTGTCACTTCTGAGGGTCAAGATTTAGGTATATACCTAAATGTGAGCTGTCAGTCAGCACCAAAGAAGCCACGCGGCTACTGTAGCTTTGCTAATACAACGGGCATGTGGGCTAAGTTTGTGTTATTGATAGATAATATTTAGAGATTTCTAGAGGCACGAGAGGGGGCAGGAAGGTCCAAATGTTCAAGGATGCGGATTGGCCAGACATTGAGCTATTAAAAATGGTAAAAACAATAAAAGGGCATCACTATATAATCTGCTTTAGAAGAGAGTTTAAGGCTCTTAAAAGGTTCCGAATTCTATTACAATCGTTATCAGATAGAAACATTTATAAGGGTTGAGATTGTTAGATACCTTTCACAGTTGTGAATTAACTACTTTGAGTATTGTGGTGCATTGATTGTTCTAGAATTAAGTTAGTTGGTAAATCGTGGTCTTATTTAACCAGTCGTTAATAAAAAATAGGCGTGGTAGGCACCTTCATAAACACACACACACACACACTAAAATCAGCTAAAGGGACGTTCCAGAGATGTTGGGGAAACTCCCCAAGTTTTTTCTAACATTTCAGGGGGTTGGTTTCGACACTTACAACCCTGTGCGGTTCATTAGAACAATGCTGACGTTGAGTTCTAAAACCAACACCGGGTGAGATGCAAGGAGTGTATGGAGGGTTGCGGGGTGCGGGGGTGAAACTTCAGAAGGACGTGACAACACACAAGTAAACAGTGAGAGAGGGTGGGGGTGGGGGAGAGGGGAGCTGAAGGACGCCTTTAAATGTGTTCATTTCCCTTCCCACGTCGCTGAGGGAAATAGACGTGACATTCGTGTGTTTGGTCAAGTAACGAACTGTTTCACGGCGCGCTTCATGAACACATCAAGGTGCTGAGGCTGTAAGGGGCTTAGAGGAGGGATGGGAGGGGAGTTAAATTGGAGTGGAAGGAGACCTCCAATAAAGTGTGTACTCGTAGTCCACCCCTTATCTCACATACAGTGAACTATGTAGTGTGGTCCATCTCTCGTATAACATACAGTAAACTATGTAGTATAGTCCATCTCTCGTTTAATATACAGTAAACTATGTAGTATAGTCCATCTCTCGTCTAACACACAGTAAACTATGTAGTATAGTCCATCTCTCATCTAACATACAGTAAACTATGTAGTGTAGTCCCTCTCTCGTTTAATATACAGTAAACTATGTAGTATAGTCCATCTCTCGTCTAACACACAGTAAACTATATAGTATAGTCCATATCTTGTCTAACATACAGTAAACTATGTATTATAGTCCATCTCTCGTATAACACACAGTAAACTATGTAGGATAGTCCATCTCTCGTCTAACACACAGTAAACTATGTAGTATAGTCCATCTCTCGCTTAACACCCAGTAAACTATGTAGTGTAGTCCATCCCCCATCTTTCACCCAGTAAACTATGTAGTATAGTCCATCTCTCGTCTAGCATACAGTAAACTATGTAGTGTAGTCCATCCCCCATCTATCACCCACTAAACTATGTAGTACAGTCCATCTCTCGTTTAACACCCATTAAACTATGTAGTGTAGTCCATCCCCCATCTTTCACCCAGTAAACTATGTAGTATAGTCCATCTCTCGTCTAACACACAGTAAACTATGTAGTGTAGTCCATCCCCCATCTATCACCCAGTAAACTATGTAGTACAGTCCATCTCTCGTCTAACACACAGTAAACTATGTAGTGTAGTCCATCCCCCATCTAGCACCCAGTAAACTATGTAGTATAGTCCATCTCTCGTCTAACACACAGTAAACTATGTAGTGTAGTCCATCCCCCATCTACCACCCAGTAAACTATGTAGTACAGTCCATCTCTCGTCTAACATACAGTAATACCCTAGAGCCCATCTTTGACCCAAGTATCCAACATACTCCTCCTGCTTCCTACACTGGAGATAATACGCGCGCGTATCGACTTCCGGGATGCATCGCCAGTTCTTACGTGTGCTGCCTGGAATAAGTTAGACTCAGGAAGGCTGTGTTCATGCGCCCTTAGCTTGCGTGGCGGATATCCTTCCGCCAGGGATCAACTCTAGTATAAGCTCCCGCGATGGTTAAGATGGGAGAGCTATCTGGCTGGTTTCCTCGCTGTAAATATTAAAAGGTACTTTCTGATACCTTTGGCGCCGCCTCGTCTTCTAAAATAGATAGCGCCATTAGGAAATGGCGTTTTTTTTTAATGTCTAGATAATTTATACTCGTTTCACGTTTATAAAACATTATCTTTATGAAAAAAAAATTATCGTGTATTACGTTAAAACAAATCTCAAGATAAAATATTTTATTTTCTTCAAGCGAGAATTATATGGCATCGAAAATATTACTAAGATATTCTTTGACATATTCATAGTTCAAGTCATATGATCTTCCGCTGTCACTTTTGATGGATTATCACTATCAATACCTTTGAAATATCACTAATAACCAAGTATACACCTGATCTCAGTAGATAGCGTGTCTGTTTATTGAGTTAGAGGTCCCTGGTTTGATTCGCGGCATGGCTGAAAAATTCATTCGTGAAATGAGAGTTTCCCCCTTTCACGGTGATGAATTTACGCCAGGATGCTGGTTGTTGTGTCTCTTCTAGATTTAAATGAGTTTTTAAATCGGGCGTTGATATAATAATAGTCTATAGGTTCAAAAAGTTCGCGTTGAATACCTCAAATAAAATGAAATTAAAAAAACTAATAATAAAGTAAAATGCTATCAATTTTTGCCTAAAAGATAGGCCATGTGTTTTCTGAAAGGCCCTTTCTAAGAAAATTAGAATTTACCTTAAATAACTGTTTTAATTGTTACACCCTCTCATTTCTTTACCTCGTAGCAATAGTCTACTAAAGAAAATACTACAAGAATAAGAGGGATTAAGCTAACATAATAATAATAATAATAAAGAGAAAATAGCAACAGCAAGAGTTAAATGTAAAGAGTAATTTAATTCATTCGAAAATAACAGACAGTAATTTAAGTGGCCTTAATTTATCTAGTAGAACAAAGAAAAACATAGTTGATTACATTATTGCTAAAAAAAGACTAATTCAATTAGACCAGGTTAGATTTATATCAATAAAGCTATGAAAACAATAAAGAACCAAATCTATTCAAGAGAAATAAAAAGCTAGAAGAGCCTTTCTAAACTGTTACAAAAGCGTCTGGGCATCTACAGACATTACGAAAACATATACTCTTCCAATGTAAAGTTATATCTTTATATTTCATACTTTTACTTTAAATATCACGAGAGTATTCTAATTTTATACAAAACGAAAGTACCTTCAAGTACTACAATATACATTTATACTACAAATATTACGTAAACTAACACGAGAGTTTCACACCTCAAACTACTAGAATCGGAATCATTCAGATTCTGAACAAGGTCTAACAATCGATACTAAGTTAAAGAACGTTTAGAAGTTTGCCACATTTCAAATATAAATATATGCGAGAATAGCCAAATTTACGTTACACAAAATATTGGAATGTATATAAATGATTTTAAATATACAACAACAAAAGTTAGGTTAATACGGATAGTCTAGATATCCAGATTATTAAGATAGATACATTTAATATATTTCAATTAACATTTCGTTAAGTTACAACAGTAAACATTGAGAATTTACTAATATCTTTAAGAAACAAACCCTTAAGTGACGACACGACACGAAACTGAAGTTACTTTTAGTTTTAAATAGTATTAAATAATACCCATACTTAATAAACAAATATCAGCCTATCTCGACTATAACAATATTAAATTAAATAGTAAAAGTTTCCATAGTTCAAACTTGTACGAAAAACTATAAATATTTACAGAGTATTATAACTTTCCTTCACAGAGTCCAGATTTTTGGAAGTCGTCTCCTGACGATATAAAATAATAACCACAGTCCATCCATCCATAACAAGTTAGTGCAAAGATCAGTCTATCATTGACCAACCTTGTGAAGAATGGGGGGTGTAACAAGTTAGTACAATGGTGCAGTCTATCATTGGCCAACCCTATTAAGAATGAGACGTGTAACAAGTTGGTGCAAAGATCAGTCTATCATTGGCCAGCCTTGTTAAGAATGGGGGGTGTAACAAGTTTAGTACAATGGTGCAGTCTATCATTGGCCAACCTTGTGAAGAATGGGGGGTGTAACAAGTTAGTACAATGGTGCAGTCTATTGTTGGGCCCCCTTGCGAATAGCGGAGGCGGTGCAAGTTTGTATAATGCTACTAAACTATGCTATACACATGGGGCGAAGGCGGAACTGAAAAAAAAAACACGAGATAAAATGCATTTTAAATAAATTATGTGTAGAGAATAGGGCAGAAGACGCGTGCAGGGTGCGGGAGAGGGGAAGGAGGGGAAGTAAGGTGGCGTGGGTAGGAAGAAGTTGGGAGGAGTAGGAGTTTTATTGAGCTCTGGGTTCAAGGAGGATGAATACTGGATCATGGGAAATGCAATGCTCTAAAGGTGGGGGTGTAGGGAACGCGAGAAATGTCCGGTGTTTTTGCCATTTTTTTTATAGCAATACTACCTTTTATTGGGGAGCGGGAGGGGGCAAAACAAACACAACTTTGCTTTTGTAAAAAAATTTTACATAAAATAATAATCTATATATTTTGCTGCCTGTCGTTATGAAAAAATAAATAAAGAAAAATTACCTTTGGGGGGGCTATATGCATATGTAATAATTACGCTAATGATTTAAAGATGAGGAAGTGTACCCGCATGTTCATGGAAGACAAGTGTAAAGCAATTCAGGGAAAAACACACTAAATACACCCAACCGGGATTTAAACCCCGATCTCCCTAACATCGCCAATCTTAGTCTATTGCGAGAATGAAGCCTCAGTGTATTTGACCACCGAAGAAGGTGTTAAAGGGTAGTAGTACACATGTTTAGGATTCTCGAGTCCTTGAAACTTCGAGCCCTTAAGGATAGTTTAGATTCAAGGATTCTATTTTTTTTTTTTCAAAACCTTGAATTGGAATTGCATGAAGTCTGTAATTACTGCTTATTGATGTTCCAGCCCTAAAATAATTTTAGAAAAACTCAACAACCAGACCCCAGAAACTGAATATAGTGGATGTATTTTAGACACTTTTCTGTACAGTTAGTGACATTGTATTTTATCATTTGTCATATTTTTATCCCCTTTCATCTTTATAATTTCATAATAAAACGAAGATTCGGATTCGAGATTTAAATTCGTAAAATATTGGATTCGATCCCCTCTCAAAAATATAGGCCTATAAAATATTTTTTTAAATTAAATTTTGTGCTGAACATTGAAGCATTACACTAAATGTATACCAATGGAGCGAGAGGGGAACTTAAGCTCTCTCTCTCTCTCTCTCTAATTTTTTTAAGGTGCAGTTGCAATTGACGAGTCTGATTGTTTGAAATAGTTTAATGAGTTTCATGAATTTGGTGCACAGACCCCCACCTCATTCTAAAAAAAACAGATAGACGACCTTAAATTGAATAGTTTAGGAGCTTTTATACAATTTAGTTTGAGTATGGATTTTACTAGTTTTTGTTTTGTTTGTTCGTTCGTTTAATTTGTCCTGTAGACCACAAGGGGATAATTAATGAATCGTTATGTGGACAAACAACTTTTTAATTAAAATACATGCTTGGTCAATTTTTCTTTTTCTTTTCTAAAATACATCCTCTCGGGGTTACGGAAGGATTTGATTCATTGAGTCTAAAAGAAAGGAATTAAAAATGTATTAACTAATGTCATTGAGCTATTTCTTATAAATATAAAACAATAGTATAATCTAATAGACTCAAAAATGACACCCGGGTATTGAAATTGAGTCCGGGACATTTGGCTTAACGTGGCAATGCCCTTACCACTGAGCTATCCAAGGATCAGGGTCATCCTGTACTCATATTTTAAGGCAGAATCTGTTATGGACGTGTGAATATGATTGATTTCACAGCCGCGGGCGACTCGGTTGTGTCTATACGCTACCAATAGTACAAATACTTTGTACGGTACGCTCCAAGCGAATCAAGAGCTATACAATTAAATATTTGTGAAAGGCCATCCTTGGATAGCTTATTGGTATATCTTGGTGCGCTTAGACAAAGGTCCTTGGTTCGACTCGTGTGTCCAGGTGTTATTTATCAATTCATTCAGTTATGATTGATAGACGGAGCATGTCCGTAATCTTATAAATACTTTTTCTTTTAGCATCGCGTCTTAGTACTCGTTCGGGTAGTACGCCTAATGTACTAACTACGCTAATAGTTTCAGGGAAGGTAATATTTATAGGAAGTGTATCCAAATTTGCATCGAGGTAGAATGGAAAACCGATTATTAGCTGAAAATAAACCTCAGTACACCCGACCGAGATTCGAACCTTGATCTCCTCGTCACCTGCGGGTCAAACTAATATGAGAGTGACATCTTAGACCGTTCGGCCATTGAAGTGGGTTTCAACAACAGTTCTGTTGAGATTACGTTGTGTAAACAATTAAACTAAACGAGCAATCCAATCTGAATAATGTTAAGATATATTATTATTATTATTATTATTATTACTATCACTGCGTCTTACTACCCGTTCGGGTTACACGCACTTACGCTAATGTGTGATGGTAGGGTGATTGGGAGATTAAATGGAGGACCTACAGTTTAACGTGGAATCCGAACCACNAAATGGAGGACCTACAGTTTAACGTGGGATCCGAACCACGGTGGAGGCCTGGCATTCCCCACATTCACAAGATGTCTTGTCAGAGGTGAAGGAAGGGTTTGGTAATCAGATAAATTTGTGCCGGGACCGAGGATTGAACCCCGGCCGCCAGCACAGAAGTCCGACACCTTACCCCCTAGACCACCAGGTCACCATTAAGATATAATGAAAGAGAAAGGGTGAGTGTAAAAAACACTTGCTTGGTGTTAACGTTCTAATTTTATTCTCAGCCGCAACGGTGGACATGCCGACAAAGGAGTCAGTGTGGTTTAGTATTGTTTGCCTGCGACTAAGGTGTTGGGGTTCAGATCCCGTTTGGGTGTGGTGGTGATTTTTTCTCCACGGTAAATAGGGTAAATCCCTTGTAAGCCTAATTTCTCTAAATATCTATCCCGGGTAGTAAGACTCAATGCACGGGAATAAAATAAGTCAAAAAGCACAATCAAATTTTCAATATTACAATTTAAGTGATATGTGTAAAACTGTCAATATTCTAATTTAAGCGACAAGTATACATAGTAGATTATATGAATATTTACTGCACCCTAATTGTTCTTATTCTAAGAAGAGCGGGTGAGAAGAGAACCATTTTGGAGGTAATTCTTCGATACAAAGCAAACTGGATCAGACACATCCCTAGGAGGAACTGTCTTCTGTATGACGTCATGGAAGGAAAGGTTGAGGGAAAGAGGAGCTTAGGAAAAAGGAGGATACATATATTGGTTGACTTGAAGGAAAGAAGAGAATTCTGGGAGCTAAAGGAGGAGGCAGAGGTCAGGGCGCATTGGTGGTCTAAGTTCACTGACAAAAGAAATTGACCTGTCGCAAGACAGAACACGTAATAATTAAAACAATAATGATTTATTTAACTTAATGCATTTAATGTGCATTTCTGAACCGACTGATGTCAGTGCCTGCCCGTCTAAGGCCGTGTTATTCAACCTGGGGTACGCGAATACATCTTAGGGTGTATGTGAAATTTAATATGTATATTATTTAACGATAAACCTTGAATAATCAGCGCCAGATTTAGGGCTCGTCACAAGAAACCCGGACGTAAGGACATGTGATCTGGGAGCGACCGTTGCTTTTATCCCTCTCCTAGATATAGATGATAGAATATCTATAGCTTGCGTTATGCAACAACTTTGCAGGTACAAAGTTGAAGATAAATTATATCTGGGGGTACGTGAACAAAAAAAGGTTTAATACCAATGAAGGTGTCACCCGTGTTAAACTGGCCTGCTGACGGCAGGAAGATGAGGGGGTTTTAATCCCGGCTAGGTATACTGAGGGTGGTTTTCCCTAAATGGTTTCCCACTCTCCTTCTGCGCAGATGCGGGTAGCTTACCTTTAAAATGCTTACTTCCTCATCCCTATCCCGTATAACCTGAAGAGGTGGATATAATAAATAACTTAGGAGCTAGATTAAAATTATAACAGGCACAACACCAAGCCACAGGATTTTAATTTATCCCCGTGAAATGGGAAATCCACATTTCACCAATGATACATTTTTTGAACATGCTGAGAATTGAGCCCTGGACCCTTGGTTCAAAAAGCAGACACGCTTCAAACTAATCAGAGGTGTTGGTCCCCTAATGGCTCATGCGTGTGTGTTTGTGTGTATGTGTATGTATATATTATGTATTTAAATATGTATGTACAAACCAATGAGTACGCTTTGTAAATTAATATTAAATATATCACAATTTCAACAAGAAATTTTATTTTCTGATGTAAAAATAAAATGTACATTTGTATAAGTATACCCTTCAGTTAAATTTTGTCAACACAATACAATCATGAAATATCTTTTACACAGAACACGTTATATCATTAGCAAATAACCCAAGTTTAATTAATTTTGTCTAAATAGCTCTTGTATAATATTTGAACAACATTATATATTGAGTAGAACAAACCAAATAAATTGACAAATACAAGTCTCTTTTGATTACTTTTATAATTCCCTTCTTTCACAGTTAAACGTTTACAAATGTGTGTTTATATATCTGTTAAATAGAGTTTACCATTCAATTTGAAATTATTTGGTGTAACAAGCTACAAATTACATAAATATTGTAAAACAATTCTACAACTTTCGGCCTGTTGACACATGACCTGGAATGTACCCACTTCGGTGGTCGAATGGTCTAAGGTGTGACGCGCATAACACTGGTCTGCTTATGGTATCGAGACTGGAAATCAAATCCCCAAGTCTGGTGTACTGAAGGGGGATTTTTTCAGTAACGGTTTTCCATTGTCCCCCCATTTAAATGTGAGTACACTTCCTCTAAGCTAAACCTTCTTACCAATGGCTTGCAAAAATAGATGGGGTTAGTTAGCTGCGTGATAAAATATTTTACCATGATCTAGAATAGAAAAAAAGAGGTTAGTTTCTCGGCTGGGCTCTTAACCGAACTATTACACTACACATCGGTCCCGGCACAGATTTATCTGATTGGAAAACCCTTCCTTCACCTCTGACAAGACATCTTGTGATTGTGGGGAATGCCGGGCCTCCACCGTGGTTCGGATCCCACGTTAAACTGTAGGTTCCTCCATTTCATCCCACAATCACCCTACCATTACACATTAGCGTAAGTGCGTATAACCCGAACAGGTAGTAAGACGTGGTGCCAATAATAATACTCTACACATCCTGTCCAGCGGAATTGGGTTGGATTTGATTAAAAATACCTCTCAAAACTATGTCATAATATAATAATAATAATAATAATTAGCACCACGTCTTACTACCCTTTCGGGTTATACGGCTTAAGTACTAACTACGCTAATGGATTAGGAATTGGGAAGGTTGAATTAGAGGAAGTGAACCAGCATTTGCGTGGAGGGAAAGTGGAAAACCATTTAGGAAAAAACCACCCCCAGTTCACCCGACCGAGATTCGAACCTCGGATCTCCCCGTCCTCAGCAGTCGAGCTCAACACGGCAAGCGCGTTAGCCAACTACGCCACCGAGGCGGGTGTTATAATATAAAATATAGCTTAATTCACATCAATAAAAACGTTATTTTTTTAAAATATAAAAACATGTATAGAATTAATAATAAAGGTTGACAAAGGTCACTTAGACTTGTAACTATCCTTCTTGTTCACTCTATCGTAGGGACACGATCACACTTGTCTTGAACATATAGCCCGATTGCCACACGATAAACCTTTTACTGATAATAAATAATACATACAGTAGCCAACATAAGAAAAATCATCACTAAATGAATCCAACACCATTTGTCAAACATGTCAGTAAAATATTATGTTATTTACAGTAGCCCCGTGGCTTCTTTGGTGCTGACTGACATCTCACAGCTGACTTCTGACAGTCAACATTTAGGTATATACAGTAGCCCCATGGCTTCTTTGGTGCTGACTGACATCTCACAGCTGATTTCTGAAGTCAACATTTAGGTACAGTAGCCCCATGGCTTCTTTGGTGCTGACTGACAGCTCACAGCTGACTTCTGACAGTCAACATTTAGGTATATACCTAAATTTTGACTGTCAGAAGTGACAGCTGATAAACACATGTTTTTGCAGATAATCTGGTTGGGCGTAGGGATACGTAATTTGGTCTGGTAACTTTTTAAAGCTGTCAGTCAGCACCAAAGAAGCCATGGGACTACTGTAGCTACATCAAATGGATCTATAACCTAATTTTCTTACGAATGGACAAATTTGATTGCTAGAAAAAAGTGAATAGAATATTCATACGTCAAGTCATGTTATCTGCATATGTAACTTTTGATATACATTATCAATACCTATAACAAAAAACTTTGAGGTTATAGTAAAATGTTATCAATGTTGGCCACAAAATTATTTTATATTTTTAAAAAGGACCTTTCTATTGCTCATTCATAGAAAAATAAAGTGTTTTTTTTAATGTTGATCCTACTGTAGGTCCAAGGTTTTGGAGTGATCATCTTTAAATCACTGAGCGAAATATCGAGTGTGTCTCACGAACTTAATATTCAAAAAAGGGTTAAAAGGACATGCTTGAAGGTGGAATTGTAGGTAACGCAAGAAAATGGAATTTTTTTTAGCAGATTTCATTGCAATAATTTTTTTTGTTAAACTAAACCATATATGGCCCCGATAGAGACATATAGCTTAATTTTATTCACATAGTATTATTATTATTATTATTATAACATACCGCGTATTACTGCCCGTTCGGGTTATACGCACTTACGCTAATGTGTAATGGTAGGATGATTGTGAGATGAAATGGAGGACCTACAGTTTGAGGACCTACAGTTTAACGTGGGATCCGAACCACGGTGGAGGCCTGGCATTCCACTCATTCACAAGATGTCTTGTCAGAGGTTAAGGAAGGGTTTGGCGTTCAGATAAATCTGTGCCGGGACCGAGGATTGAACCCCGGACCCCCAGAGGTCCGACACCTTATCCCTAGACCACCAGGACACCCTATTATTCACATATTGATATTAACAATTGTTGAATATCTGTAAAGAGTGTCCTGTAATTTAATGACAACTCTTTGTCTGCATTTAAAAAGTTTTTCATCTAATGTTGTTATGCTCATGACGGATTATTGATATCACTATGTGAAGAAAATTAAACTCTCTGTTTATACTGGATGATTTTTTTTAAATTAATTTTGTTCAAACAAATGTTTTGCTATTAAGACTGCAAAAACTACCGCCTTTACCCCTCACCATCCCCTACACTCCCTCCTTAAAGTAAATAGACGCCGCGAGAAACACGTGCTTTGACACAGACCGCAGTGCGTTATTCCAAGATTAGACGGTAAATATACACCTCACCATTCTCTCCCCTCGTTAACCATATATGACAAGTCACATGGTGGGCGGGTGGTAGGACAGTTGGGCGCTAAGCGGCTGTGTTCAAAGATTATGAAAAAGTTTGCCAGTAACTCGTGAATAATGTAACTGCTCTTAAATGGCATTTAAACACCACTAATTTAACTAGTCTAGTATCCATATAGCAGGAATTGCCCTATAAATTCTTTTGGATGTAAAATAAAATCTTTACAGTTGCTGTAAATTTTAGAAATCATTAGTTTTTCAAAAGCAGTTATTAATGATAGATTTATTGAGGTCATCAAAAAAAAGTTATTACAATAATTTAAATGTTACTCCTTTTAATATTTTTGTTGGTTTACTAAACGAATACTTTATGAACAAATTTATTATAACAGCCCATTAATTACAATTTAATTAGCATTAGTACACACGACTCAAGTATCCTGGTAGTTACTGCACCACTGTGAACGAGGGAACCACATATTAACCAATAATAAATACATTTTTAGGTAATTCCGTGAATTGAAGTCGGGAACCTTAGCTTTGAAGCCAGATGATGCCGCGTGAGCTAAGGTATTACATTTAGATTTGAATGTATAATTGGCATGCGAATATTTATTTTGCAACTTCACTTTATCGAAGGATATTTTAGAATACGGTTATTAATTCGAAGAAAACAATAGACATACTTGAAGAACTTTGAAATGTGATGCTGCATAAGACTTTAGAAGATCAGATGGACAAACAGGCAGACAAATGAAGAGCGGGTGAGAAGAGAACAATTTTGGATGTGATTCTTCGGTACGAAGCAAACTGTATCGGACACATCCTCAGGAGGAACTGTCTTCTGCACGACGTCATAGAAGGAAAGGTTGAGGGAAAGAGGAGATTAGGAAGGAGGATTCAAATATTGGATAGTTTAAAGGGAAGGATACAATTCTGAGAGCTGAAGGAGGAGGCAGAGGACAGGGTGCGTTGGTGGTTTAAGTTCACTGACAAAAGAAATGGACCCGTCGTAAGACAGAACAGCTATTATTATTATTATTAATAATAATAATAAATTCATATTGCCCTACACACATTGCGCAAACAAACTCTGAAAGAAAAGTTATTTAACGTACGAGCTATAAAATCAAATCTCATCAATGATGACATCAAATATTTTATAATATATTTTACGAAAGAATGAAATTTCTTTTACAGAATAAATATGTGGTGATGTAATATGTTAATTAACAACGTTGTCAACTTTGTGAATTCTAAGCTATTTAGCGGTGCATGTTGCATCTTAATTTGAAGCACTTTAGCAAGCTATGCTCTAGCAAACAAGCCTACATGCTAGAGTGACACCGGTTTATTATTATTATTATTATTATTATTATTATTATTATTATGTTTATGACGACACGTGCATGCTATGCTGCACACGTGCTACCACACAGCTGTGACGATATGATTTTACGTGTATTTCTTACTGTGGGATTATTTATTGGTATATTCTTTTGAAATTAGTAGAAATTTAACACTATACACGATTCATTTTATTAATTTCACTTTCATTATTATAAAATGTATATTAAAATGTTACAGTTTTTGTTTATTTACGAACTGACGCGGAGAGTCAGAACTAATACTGTTACAAATTGATATTCTCTCTCTCTCTCTGGATTACATTAATTCTGTGTGATATTATGTTTTCTGTGTAGATTTATAGGCATAAGCTGCTTATATGTGAGCTACCCCTTGCTTCTTGGACCCCTTGTCATCAGTGTTAGAATCAACTAATGGGAGGACTCCTGGCAACCTGATGTTGCGAAGGCTATCTTCCTATTGGGTAAAGGCAGCCGGCTCATCGATCACCCGATTTTCAAATAGAACGAAGGGAGTTCTTTTTATTAAGGAAAGAAAGTTTTAAAACGTTTTGTATTGAAATTACTTCTGAAAAGGCGTGATCCTCCATGGATGAAGTACTAAATAGAAACTTTACATACAGTTCTTTAAAGAAAAATACACTTCATCCATGACTTTTTGAATATATAAGAGGGTTCCAAAGTAGTATAATTAAAATGTCAATCGTCAAATTAGAACTAGAAGGCAGACAAACAATAGTTCATCTTGCGAGGCATTTTTTTTTTTTTACCTGTTGATAACACTTTTTCTCTCTTCCAACAACGAGTATAAACACTCGTTCTACTATTTGCAACTTGGCATAATTGATTATAATTTTCCTATTCTAGATAAACATATGTTTCCACTAACTTATTTTAATCCATATCCTGGCAATAATGTTCCTACAAGACATTTTCATGAATAAATCCAGATACCGTGAGTTTTAGGCGATTTAAAACAAGTATTTATAAAAACAACTACTTCGAGATTTAAAAAAAAGTGACCATATTGAGATAATTTTATAATTATTTTAATATTTATATTTGATTCAATGTTTTATCTCTAAAATTAACGGAATAAAACGTAAATATACTAACACGGGAAATCCAATCTTGGCTTGCCGTGACGTCACAGTTAGGCAGCGTCCTTAGATACATATTTTCTCTGTGAACATTATCATGCGGTATTCGACCCCAGTGCTCTTGGGGGTAAAGTGCTCACCCCAGGACCCGATGTTAGTTGGTTCAAACTAAAACGAGGTCGATGGATTATTCTTGAGCGAGAGAAAAAGCCGTAGCACAACTTCCTTCGGAGGGGAACCGTTGGTCCCATGTCGATTGTGGAATGTAAAATAGCCCGGGAAAGGTATGTGACAATACCTTTCACGGCAATATTGTCAGGCTCTTTCGCTCGCGCTCATAGAAAATTCTCGGGTGTTGATATTATAAGTTGGTTCGAAAAGTGCACGTTAAATACATCTAATAAGTAAAATATAAATAAATATGCTATAGAGGGCAGATTACAGTACAACTGACCTAGTCAACTTTTCCATGAATACCAACCCCCTCCCTTCCCTTGTAACTTCGTGAAACTAAATGAGAAGGAGGCAACGTTATAAACATAAAGTCAGCGTAATAACCAGAAATTATGGAAT
>CABFOW010002759.1:46358-70928 GCA_902141385.1 Timema californicum | reverse complement strand
GCCAGGCCTCCACCGTGGTTCGGATTCCACGTTAAACTGTAGGTCCTCCATTTCATCTCACAATCACCCTACCATTACACATTAGCGTAAGTGCGTATAACCCGAACGGGTAGTAAGGCGGTGCTAATAATAATAATAATAACTGTTGCCGTTTTGTTTTACAAGTAACTATTCTATATAAACAACAAAAGTGTGTTGTCTGTTAATATTAAGTATTCAATAAATCACACACCTTCTTTCTATTTTTCAAAACTCAACCCATCATAAACGATAAAAAAACAACAGTTAATTGAATAATAAAAAAATAAATAAATTCAGTGTCCATATATCTAACACATAGAAAACGAAACTCTTGCCATTTCGAGTAAAACGGAAGAATAAAATATCATTTTTCCTTGGTAGAAACACACAGGTTACCAGAAACATTTTACTTGTGGGGAATAAAAGTGGTCGATCGTGTGTCGTTTCGCGGTATATTGACGTGTTAACCTCGTACGGGAGATATGTCATAAGTGGAGACATGGGATCTTTATTATCTGGGTCCCCATCACATAACAGGGAGTAAAACACTGTCATCTTTATTTTATACAAGAAAAATAATAATTTTATAAAATATAAATTATGATTAAAGAGTTGACACCATCATCGATTAAAAAAATTGTGGGTTTTTATATTACATCACACTTTAGTCAAAGTTTTTATAATATATTAAGACCACGGGGGCGGGGGGGAGGATGGGGAAACTACAATTCTAATGCAAATTAAGTTAGGGCTGCCACCTATTAGACAATCATGAGGTTTACGCATTTTAAATTATGTTTAAAAAGGGTCTCTGTTATATTTAAATTGAGTTAATGCTTCCATCTGTTAGATAATCATTAGACTAATGCACTTTATAATATGGTTAAAAGAGGCATCTTGGCATATTTAAATAATTAATAATAAAAACATTACAGGGGTCTTTATAGGCTTTGAGATACAAAATAATAATTATTATTATTAGCACCACGTCTTACTACCCATTTGGATTGTACGCACTTACATTAATGTGTAATGGTAGGGTGATTGTGAGATTAAATGGAGGACCTACAGTTTAACGTGGAATCCGAACCACGGTGGAGGCCTGGCATTCCCCACATTCACAAGATGTCTTGTCAGAGGTGAAGGAAGGGTTTGGTAATCAGACAAATTTGTGCCGGGACCGAGGACAATAATAATAATATAATAATAGACATCAAATAAAATAAATGTCACGATGCAAAAACCCATTCTAAATGCGCCATTTTATTTGTAATGTTTAAAATTGCCCGGATACGAATTTTGATCAAAATCGTTAAGGTGGAGTGTTAGTGAGAGCGAGTTTAGTGCATTAATTTTTGCAGTTTTTATAGAACAATCATCTTTAGGCCAAAATAAATCAAATATTTCTTCTATAGAAACATAGAGTTTGGTTTTCTGCACATGCTAATATCAACAGTTGTTGAATATCTGTCATTAGCATGGCAGCATTTGGTGACAAACTTTTTAAATGAGGAGAAAAGTTTGTCACCAAATGCCGCCATGCTCATGACAGATGAGATCAGCATGTGCAGAAAACAAAACTCCATGTTTCTATAGAAGAAATATTTGATTTTTTTTGGCCTAAAGATGATTGTGCTATAAAAACTGCAAAAATACTGCCCTAAACTCACGCTCACTAACACTCCACTTTAAGGCGAAATTCCTATAAAATGTTTTTCTCTCTCTCTCTCTCTTGGTACTTGATAGAACTAACCTTAATTTTAGGCCTAGATATATAATTCTGAAAACGTCTCTGGGTAACTTTATGAAAACCCTGGCAACAAAGATTTATCTCGGTCAGTAAAATGATTTCGGCTCTTGTCCGAGATACAAACAGACGGAATCACGAAAATTACTTTTTTTGGTGTAAGGGGTTCATGAAACATCGATATCCATCAAAATCTTTGATTCAATTTTTGTTTTATGACCACAATTCTCCCTCACTGCCCTTTCGATTGGTTGCAATAAAGTAAAAAAGAAAAATCCGTTCATACCGGAAATATATTTTTTTATTCCTAAAACATCCCCCTCAGTTGGTGTACGAGGAAAGAAGTATTTTTCGTGAGGGGGGTGGCTTGATTATTTAATGAACTTTCTTGGAGGGGTGGTTATAAAAGGGGGGGGGGAACACGATCGGAAATCAATAATTTCCCTTTCAATCAAACTCGAGAGTTAATTTCATCTTCCAAGCGCTTGAAGACGCATCAAAACGGCTTTTCTTCCCACCACGGACAGAAGCTGGGGGGCTACGACAAGATTTGATCAACCCGCGTCCGTTAGTCCGAACCGTTGCCGTCTTTTCCGTGGGTCAGAAGTGCTGACCATGAGCCTAGGTGACCTTTAGTTCGACCCACAGAGGTTTTATGAATTTATGACCAAAATAAGTGACTAAGATAAAAATATTCTCTCTGTGTCTGTGTGTATTTTAAATTTGTTAATTTATCGCGCCAGATATATAGTTTATCCGCATTGATGGTCATGTGATCTCAGGATATAGGAGAGATGGAAGCCAAAGCTCAAATTATGGCCGGGTAAATGAGTGATTTTTTGTTGTTCTTCATATGTGGTATATAACTGTGGTTTCCCCTTACTCTCTCTAAACTAATGCGGATGCGTTTATTATAAATTAACCTCTTTATAGTTAATAAATAACTCTTAGAATGAGCTATTAATAAATTAGTGTACTGATAAAATAAATGGTAACTTATTACACAATCTCAAATATATTACCAGAGAGTATATTATTAATATCATCACCGCGTCTTACTAACCGTTCGGGTTGTACGCACTCACGCTATTGTGTAATGGTAGGGTGATTGTGAGATGAAATGGAGGACCTACAGTTTAACGTGGAATCCGAACCACGGTGGAGGCCTGGCATTCCCCACATTCACAAGATGTCTTGTCAGAGGTGAAGGAAGGGTTTGGCAATCAGATAAATCTGTGCCGGGACCGAGCATTGAACCCCAGCCTTAAAATAAAACTTTTATACGTTTAATATTACTACAACTTTACAATGAAAGGTTATTTCTTAACTCAAATAGTTGAGGAGATGGTATAAAAAAAATGAAATTTACTTCTATATAAAATACACTTAAAGTTATTTCCATGTGAAAAATTAGATGCTCCAGTTTGTTTGTAGTGTCAAACAATAACTAGATAAAATTTTAATCAATTTTTTTTTTAAAGATTAGTTTGAGAAAATCTCTTTATTTTCTTTCTCTTTTTCCCCTCTAGTAAACCAATCTCAATTTTAGGGTTTGGTGGTTGATTCCAAAAACCTAATAGTTTTGGTTCTAGTCCCATTATCATACAGAGAGATGGCACTTTTTCAGATTCAGGGGCTCATCCCCATCATCATCATCATCATCATGAACAGCTTCCGGTCACTGTCTGGGTCTGTTTGGAACATAGGCCTCTCCACAGCATTCTTTCCACCCACCATCTCTCTTCCTCCACCTTGGCCCAGTCCTCTTCTATCTCCTCCACACTCCTCCTCACTCCCTCCAGCCATCTCTCTTCCTCCACCTTGGTCCAGTCCTCTTCTATCTCCTCCACACTCCTCTTTACTCCCTTCAGCCATCTCTCTTCCTCCACCTTGGCCCAGTCCTCTTCTATCTCCTCCACACTCCTCCTCACTCCCTTCAGCCATCTCTCTTCCTCCACCTTGGTCCAGTCCACTTCTATCTCCTCCACACTCCTCCTTACTCCCTTCAGCCATCTCTCTTCCTCCACCTTGGCCCAGTCCTCCTTACTCCTCCACACTCCTCCTCACTCCCTTCAGCCATCTATCAATCCTCTCGGCCTCCTACACCCCACCTCCATATCCAACATCCTCCTCGTCATCAGGGGCTAATGAAATGTCGATATCCGTCAAACTCTAGAATTAGATTATTTTGGTGATCACAATACTTTCTCTCTCAGACGAGTCATGAGAGATTAAAAAACCTGATTAAATCATAGCTTATATTTACAAACCCATTCAATCTATTACAGGCCCAACATCCAGTCCCCCGTACTTAAATTCATCACTGATAAAAGGTGTATATAATTTTTACCTATGCTAGAAAGTTTTAGGTCGTACTTAGATACAAACCCGAGTACTTAAGTTAAGTAGACACCCGTTCTATCAACTTAGTTAAGATACCAAGACATGTGAGTGTCTATCATGTGTCATGTATTTTTAATTTTGTGTATTTCAACTTCAATAAAAAAAAAGACAAACAATACTTTATTTAATATTATTTAAATGCAACCTTCAACAAATAATGCCTTAAGAAACTATAGTAGGATTCGGTGACCTGGCGGTCTAGGGGTAAGGTGTCGGACTTCTGTGCTGGGGGTCCGGGGTTCAAGCCTCGGTCCTGGCACAGATTTATCTGATTACCAAACTCTTCCTTCACCTCTGACAAGACTTGTATTAATCACAGCTTGTGAATGTGGGGAATGCCAGGTCTCCACCGTGGTTCGGATTCCACGTTAAACTGTAGGTCCTCCATTTCATCTCACAATCACCCTACCATTACTCATTAACATAAGTGCGTATAACCCGAACGGGTAGTAAGACGCGGTGCTGATAATAATATAGTAGGATTCCGATGGGAAAAATCTTTTAGAGAATCCAAACTTTTTTTTCTGTCAACATTGATAACATTTTATTATATTATTAGTTTTTTTATAGCTACATTTATATAAAAATCCATGCAGTGTCTTTATGTCCTTTTAATAATCGTTTGCCCAATTCGTGGTAACCTAAAGAGCTAAAATCTGGTAAGAGCACTATGAAGCATGCCATCTTTATGATAAAAATTCTAAATTTAAAACATCGAAAATGGCGGATCCAAAATAGTTAATGAAACGTACAAATTTAAACCTATTTGTATGAAAATGAGAAACTGGGAAGGTTGTTTCCTGCTGGCTAAAATATGTACCTGCTGTAAATAGTCCTAACCGTTGATTGATAATATCTATACAAAGTGACATCTGCACATCACGTGACTTAATGTATGCATATATTAAAGTATTTTATTTACTTTTTTAATTTTCAGATGGGGTTCTTTCAAGGCGAAACCTATAACTAAAGACCCTCATTAAATTTGTATAGACACGCATCTTAAAATTCTACAAAAGAAATATCAATCATTAAGAGAGTTCGAAGAAATTGAAATCATCACTACTGAAAATGAAAACTTTTTGTAGCCAATGTTACAACTTTTAGTACAATAGGATTTCTTTCTTCTTCCCCTTCTTTTACAACCCCTTTACAACCCTCAACCAACCACCGAACAATTCATTAAATTTTTATGTCGTCGCCACACTTTTTCTCTTTCCTACAAAAACTTTATCCTCCCCCTACTAAACCCCGTTTTAAAAAACCTTTCGGCTACCATTTGCGGTCTGCGGGGTTAGAGTCTTAATTACATCGAACTTTTTTTTTCTTCATTGGGGTTACACCGTATCGATTGACTCGTTAGATTTTATTTTATTTTTTAAAGCTGAACTTGTTTGACCCGATTTTTTTAAGTTATCACTGAGTATTACTGCCTGTTCAGGCTCTACGCATAAATTAAAGCTATTCTAATAGCATTTTATATGTACTTTACTGACATTTGCGTGGAAGGAGAGTTGGAAATAATTAACAAAATAAAAATCTCTCTATAGACCTGACCGAGATTCCAACCTCGATCTCTCCGTCGTCAGCATGCCAGTCCTAACATGAGAGTGACGCCTTAGACCATTCAGCCTATTTATCGATCTATTAATTACAAAAATTAATGGATTTATAATTATTTAAATGATAGCTTCGGTGGGTTTACGGGTCAAGTGCTCTCACCTTAAAGAATCGATTTCGAATCCGTTTGAGGTTAAACCATTAACCTTAATGTGGTACTAATGTAGGTAAGTGATCGTAACTTGAAACCCTTGTGGTCCAAGACGCTAACAACCCGCCTTTTGATCAGCACAGTTAAAATCTTAATGTTACGGTCATAGAGAAAGGGATATCAACTGTTTACTTATTTCTCTATGGAACGGTGACCCTCAAAGACTTTCTCCCCCTTTTATCTTAAAACAGGCATTTACTAAAATCTTGTAAAATTTGTGAAACTAAATGATAGGTCTATACATTGTTGTAGAAACACTACACCAAGATAAGGAATGAAATAATATACACCGTTACTTACTCTATGGAATTAGGAACTAGGAACACTGTTACAGAAAAATTGAGCAAAGAGAAACATCTTTGTACACCAAAGAGCATAAGAATCAAATTCATTTTCAGAGCTGATTTAAAAAGTACATATTTTTTTATATCTCAGGCATTATTGGATTTATAATAAGATATTTTAAATAAAATAGTTTTATCTTTAATAGTACTACACCTTTACAGTGATGGGTTATTTCGTATCTCAAATAGTTGTGGAGAAATGATGAAAATCGGAAAAATTTCATTTATGTAAAGTACCCTCAAAGTAATTTTTCATGATAAAATTAGAATTGCCATCTTGTTTATTATGATAAACAATGTCCAGATATGTAATTTAATTAAAATCGTGTGAGCTAATTTCGAGAAAATCGATTTTTTTTCTTTTTGTACTTCAGTAAATTACCCTTGATTTTAGGATTGGATATCTAATTCCAAAAATCCCTCGGGGGGACTTTATGAATACCCCAGATAAATTTTAACCCAATTGGTAAAATAGTTTAGGCTCTAACCCGAGGAACAGACAGACAGACGGCAATGTGAAAACAAGTTTTTTTTGTTTCAGTGGGTCACGAAACATCGACATTTATCAAAATCTCGAGCTAGATCTATTTTGAAGATCACAATACTTTTTCTGTGAGGTGTCGAGATAAAGTAAAAATACACGCCGTATAAATGAATGAAAAACAAATATTATTTAACCGCAGATTTTTTTAAATAAACATATGAGCCTCATTGAAATACTGTTTCATACATCACAAACAAATTCTACTTCAAATCAAAATGAAACCGAATATCCGATTATCAATCACAAACACCCTTTGCTAGTATCCAGTACTAGATGGCGAGTATTATAATAAATACCCTCTTCCAATCCTTTTATGGCAAGTTTTAATAATAATGGTAAAAGCGCCCTTCATACAGCCATACACACACGTTGAAGTGTTATAAAAAAAACACGTATGAGAGTACACATATATCCCCCTCCCCCTACTTACACACGCTATATTCCCCCTTTTCACATGTCGAAATGTGGCTTTCAGAGGGCAGCGTTAACTAGCTCGTACCATTCGTTACACTTCTCATCATTACATCGCCACCAACACACACGGATAGTGTGTGTGTGTGTGTGTGTGTGTGTGTGCGTGCATGCGACTGGTTGACAAAGTCACATTTTTTATGAGAAGGGCGTTAAGAGGGGAGGTCATATGCAGTGACATCATTGCTGCCAACTTAGCTTTTACCACCCCCCTAAAACCTTTTTTTTTTCAGAGTGGATCTAGCGAATAAAATATTTAAAAAGTAATTAAGGGAGTTCCTATATTAAAAAACAAATAACTTTAGATTTTTTTAGAGTGAATATACTGGATAAAAATCTCCAATAGATAATAAAGGAATTTCTAGATTTTTTAAAATAAACTTCATGGTTACTTTTTCCGCAGTAGTTATAGGTGCTAACATGTTAAAAATGCGACTATAAGGGATTCTAGATTTTTTTTAAATGCTCTAGATTTTTTCTAGCGAAAAAAAAACACAATTTATTTGCGTATCTTAGTAATTTTATTGTTTTCTTTAATTCAAAAGTAATCTAAGAGTAAGGTAGGTAAATGAAAAATTAGCTTTTAATTGATGGTTCTTCTGCTGTTTTCAAGTGAGCTCCTAAATCATAAATTATTTTTAAGTTTGAAGTGCTCTCTTCATTTATTGTTACAAGTGTTAAAAATAATAATTTGCAACAATATTTATCTTATATCAGGGATTTTGGCAAGTCATATTTTGGGCGTGTATTGCTACCAAGACTAAACTGGAAGGAGTGCTAGAAAAAAAAATCCTTTTTTTTTGCAAAACATTTTTGTTCAAAATAGATCTTATATTGCTTCAATACAAACATATAGTTTAATTTTATTCAGCTGGTGATATCAACAGTTGTTGAATATCTGTCATGAGCATAGCGACATTAGTTGACAAACTTTTTAAATGAAGAGAAAAAGTTGTCACTAAATTCCAGGACACCCTTGACAGATATTCAACAACTGTTGATATCACCTTGGGAAGAAATTTAAACTAAATATTTCTACTGGAGAGTAATTTGATTTTTACCAAAAAAATGTTTTGCTATAAAAAACTTCAAAAACACTGACCTTTCATAGGGTCACCTACATCCTCACCTTCATAATAGAAAATATAAATTTAGTTTAGTTTAAATCTAACGGGAAACTAGATAGAAAATTGTCATCAATTCTGGAGGGATTTTTGTTCATATGAATTGGCAGCGCTTGGTGACATCATTAGTTGTAATAGACTAGTGGTAATAGTAGTAGTAGTAGTAGTAGTAGTAGTAGTGGTAGTAGTGGTTGTAGTAGAGCCACACACACAGTGAGACAAAAGCTAACAGGACATCAAAAGTTTTGAGGAGGTTTACACCGAAAATTTTACGTTAAATGGGAGACCACCACCGTTTTCTCTTCACAAAGCGACCCCGAAAGAGAGACAGAGAGATTGATAGAAAGGGGGATCAGAAGGTGAGGGGAGGGGGGCTACCTTTTGTTGTGGCTGGCAACGAGCTAACAAGACAAGCTGCTTTAGTCAACTCTACATGTTTACCAACATGGTGGCCTCGGTTAGGGGAGTAAGTAAACGCGTGCAAAAGTCGTAAAACAGTGGTGGACAACGGACTCGTGGGGAGTGGATGGGTTGTGGAATGGTGAAGGGGGTTAGGGAGACGTGAAGGTTGTGGAGTTGAGAATGTAGTACATTTTAATATCAACGTGAAGATGTCTTCATAATAACCTCAAATTCCTTTTCTTTAGTTGTGTTTTATTATTCTATTCTACCCCCTTACCGAGTCTTACAACCCGTTCGGTACTATCCACACATTTATACACATGAGGTAAGGTGAAGGAAAGTATAATTTAGAATAAACGTACCCGAATTTTTATGAAGGGAGATTGGAAAAATCATTTAGCGGTAGAGGGAAACGATTGTAGTGCCTCATTTTTCGGCCCTTGCATCTTTCCTCCGCACTTGCACAGACCGCGCCAACCACGCTCTCCCCTGCCAGTGCCACGTCTTGCCCAAAACAGGTTTTCGTTGCCATCCGTGACGAGTTCACACTCCACCCCATGCCAATGAAAAATTTCCTCTATTTTATTGGCCCGTTGGTTGACACTGTTTCATCCGTTCTCACGCACCAATGGGAAGCTTACCTTCTCTCCCATTTAACAAGGCCAGGTAGCAGAAGAGTGTATAAAACGCGCTGATTCCTCGTAAAGAATTCAGAATGGCTACCAAATCCTGGTGCGCCACATGTTCCCGAAATAGCAAATACATTGCAAAAGGTTAGAAAGAGCAATATTGTATAATATCTTCTTGCTCTCTACCTCCCAGCGCGACACACTTTCCCGGAAACTTCAACGATATCACCGTAACTACGTTGCTGGGACTTATTTCATGTCCCACCGTAACTCACGTTGCCAGGACTTCCTCATGTCCCACCGTAACTCACGTTGCCAGGACTTCCTCATGTCTCACCGAGACTCACGTTGCCGGGAGTTCCTCATGTCCCACCGCGACTCGCGTTGCCAGGACTTCCTCATGCACCACCGTGACTCACGTAGCCGGGACCTCCTCATGTCCCACCGTCACTCACGTTGCTGGGACTTCCTCATGTCTCACTGTGTCACTAACGTTGCCGAGACTTCCTCATGTCCACCCTGACTCACGTTGCTGGGACATCCTCCTGTCCCACCGCGATACATGTTGCCGGGAAATTCCCGCCGACCTTTTCCCTACTCATATCCGCGAGACCGGAGAATGGATTTCTTCTAGACAATTGACCTCAACTCAGTTATTCCCCGAAACCGAATGACAGTGGTAGGACGATTAGGTATACCTGACCGGAATTCGAACCCCGATCTCTCCATCACAGGCAAACCAGATTATATGAGTCTGACATCCATATCACGGGTGTATTTTAAATGATCCGTTGCTCGCCAGGTTTGATGGTTTTCGTTCAAAATATATTCCTAGTTTTATTTTTTTTCGCACGTCCTTACTAACCGTTCGGGTTGTACACTTATTTACTTATTATGATAATGTGTTAGGGATGAGGGATATTACATTTAGATGAAGTGTACTGGCATTTGCGTGGAGGGGGAAGGGAAAATAACTTAGGAAACACCACCCTCTGCACACCCGGCCGGGATTCGAACCCTGATATCCTCGTCTCAGGCTAATCCAGGTTAATGCCTGAATAACATCTGAAACCATGCGGCCACTGTAGCGGCAGCTTTTTATCTGTTATATAGTCATACCTTTATGCAAACTTGTGATTTTATTTCTCCTCCTAAAATTAAGATTAACTTACTGATGAGTGATTTCTAAGTAAAATTAAACTTGTTGATAGTGGCTTTAGTGATTTTTAAAGGCTATTTTAATAGTGTTTTACTCAATTAATATGGATGCGTGTTTGTAATTTCTGAAAGAAAATTAATACAAGTCTAATTTACAAGTGAAAGATTTAAAAATAGATAAATATTAAGTTAATTGAAAATTTTGTTTAAAATTCATACCTGAGAAGTGTTTTACATTGAAAATACAATTTTACATTTGGTTTTTGTAACCAAATTTTGTTTTAAGTACTGACAACTAATCTATGAAAAATTTGAAGTTTAAATGGTGAAAGCATGTACGATTTTGTAATCAGATCTCATGTGGATTTTTCCGTTAAGTATTAAAAGTTTCATCTATCAATTTTCTATGCTAGTTTTTTTTACTGCTTCTTACATTAAAAAACATCAACTATTATATGCTTGCTTTCATATTCTCTCCTCGCGGGCTACGAACAGTAAGATAAAGAAACAAGACCATTGTTAATGTCATTATGTACCTTAAACACAACCTTCTCAGACATGCAACAGAGCCAAACATACCATTTACATGGTAAAAACAAATTGCACGGTGAAAAAAATAAGCTAATAAATGTACGTACGATTTCAATAGGAAACCCCTTTCTGGAAGGCCTTATTTCATAACAGAATCCTGCTGCCTAGCAGCATTTTGATAGGATAAATGGCCTTCCAGAACAGTAGAAGAAAGTGTGTTAAGACCTTTTAACTTACCAAAATACTACTATATATTAGGATTCTGTAACGCAATAAGGCCTTACAGAATGGACTTTCTACTTAAATCATGGTATAGAAGAGATTGATTCTCATAGCTGGTGGTCCGGAAACAGAGAGGGGAAGTTGGTCGTAGAGGGGGGGGGGGGACCTTCCCGAGGCGAGATACGGGGCCCGTCGACAGGAGGGAGGGGCTGGCCTTNGGACTGTACCAGCGTCAGTACGAGAGCTCTTGCGAAGAAGGTAGAGGTGGTATTGGGGGAAGGATAGCTTTCAAATATAATATTAGGGCGCGTCTGGTCTACATCACTCGTATCCCAGTAGTAGAAATATTAGTCAGTACTAATGTACCGCTGCCCAGGGCACGCCTGAATGTACTAATAGTACATCCTTTCCGTGGAGGCTCTTTCCATGTCCTGGTGAGAATGAGGAGGTGATGATAGGGGGTATGAGGGTAATGAACCAGTGGACACAATTGAACCTAGATTAAGGCTAACTAACCAAATCATGGTGACCGTTGGGGTAATTCCCCTTTTCGGGAAAAATACCCAAGGTACCAGCCGGGACATCTAGGCTCGTAGCCATACTTCAAGTCATGTGATCTGTAGCTGTCACTTTTGATAGATATATTTTTTATCAATATATATATATATATTTTATCAATATATATATTATCTATATATATATATATTTTATCAATATATATATATATATTATCTATATATATATATATATATATATTTTTTATCAATACCCATAAAATAACAATAACAATAAATTGAAATGTTATCCATCTTGACATGAAAGAATGTGTTTGAATTTTCTAAAAGTCCTTCCATCCAGTATTTACCCTACTGGACGCAGATGTAAGCCTAAAGTAATTTGGTTTGAAGTTATTTGGTCTAAAAATTAATTTCACCAAAAGTTAAGTTTGTCAAAATTCATTTAAGCAAATTATCTTGGCTAAAAATTATTTAATCTAAAAATTGATTTCAACACAAGTCATTTGGCCTAAATTAAATTTCTAGTAAAAAATGTCTTGACTTTGTTAATTTCACCAAAAGTAAATTGGGATGAAAAATGATTTCACTGACAGTTGGTCCTAATTCCTTTGGCCTACACTTTAGGCCAACAGTCGTGCACCCTCTTATTATATCTTGCATACAATATTTTCCCTTCAAATGAAAATTCCACTTCACACGAAATCATACAATCCTTTTTTTTTTATCTATTACCGACTTTGTTTTTATTACGCACTTAACAACTATAGAACCCTATTTTTTAAAAAGGTTTATAAACATTACATAACACACAGCACTCGTTTTCAGCAGGAGATTTATGCCGCTCGATATTAAATATTAGAACATGTTTCCCGTTAAATCCGTTACTTCAAAGGTCCCTCCCTCCATCCCAGGCCGGCCCATATAATCTTCTTCGTACAAATAAGCCGTGCTACAGATTCGGACCGGACCAGAAATGTTACATTTATAACTTCCGTACAGGGTCAAGAGCTACTTTATTTTTATTTACTATTTCAACTCTTTCAGAGAGAGAAAGTACTTGTTGTAATCTTGAACATATTTAGCCTAGATATTAAGGCGAATCCTGTCGTTATATTGTGCCCCTGAACTCAACATGTGGGTTTTATATTCTGTCTGCCCTATGTATGTCTGTTTGACCTCACACACACACACACACACACACACATATATACACACACACACATATATATGTGTGTGTGTGTCTGCCTCTGTATATGTCTGCTTGTTTGACCCTGTTTATACCCGTTTGTCTGCCCCTGTGTTTGTCTGCCCCCTGTGTTTGTCTTCTCATGTATATGTATGTATGCCGTGTGTGTTTGTCTGCCCCTGTGTTTGTCTTCTCATGTATATGTATGTATGCCGTGTGTGTTTGTCTGCCCCTGTGTTTGTCTTCTCATGTATATGTATGTATGCCGTGTGTGTTTGTCTGCCCCTGTGTTTGTCTTCTCATGTATATGTATGTATGCCGTGTGTGTTTGTCTGCCCCTGTGTTTGTCTTCTCATGTATATGTATGTATGCCGTGTGTGTTTGTCTGCCCCTGTGTTTGTCTTCTCATGTATATGTATGTATGCCGTGTGTGTTTGTCTGCCCCTGTGTTTGTCTTCTCATGTATATGTATGTATGCCGTGTGTGTTTGTCTGCCCCTGTGTTTGTCTTCTCATGTATATGTATGTATGCCGTGTGTGTTTGTCTGCCCCTGTGTTTGTCTTCTCATGTATATGTATGTATGCCGTGTGTGTTTGTCTGCCCCTGTGTTTGTCTTCTCATGTATATGTATGTATGCCGTGTGTGTTTGTCTGCCCCTGTGTTTGTCTTCTCATGTATATGTATGTATGCCGTGTGTGTTTGTCTGCCCCTGTGTTTGTCTTCTCATGTATATGTATGTATGCCGTGTGTGTTTGTCTGCCCCTGTGTTTGTCTTCTCATGTATATGTATGTATGCCGTGTGTGTTTGTCTGCCCCTGTGTTTGTCTTCTCATGTATATGTATGTATGCCGTGTGTGTTTGTCTGCCCCTGTGTTTGTCTTCTCATGTATATGTATGTATGCCGTGTGTGTTTGTCTGCCCCTGTGTTTGTCTTCTCATGTATATGTATGTATGCCGTGTGTGTTTGTCTGCCCCTGTGTTTGTCTTCTCATGTATATGTATGTATGCCGTGTGTGTTTGTCCGCCCCTGTGTATGTTTGTTATTGTACACGCATGCACTAATTACTCGAATGTGTTAGGGATGCGTAAGGTTGAATTTAGAAGATTTACTTGCATTTGCATGTCACAAGAGTTGAAAAAACATGTAGGAAAAGCCACTCTCAATGCACCCGACTGAGATTCGGACCCCGATCTCCGCGTCACCGGCACGGCGGCTCACTCTAAGCTTAAAGACCCGTTCCAACACCGAGGAGGGTCATCTTCAAATAACTTCATTGCTCGGCTGAGACATTAACGATGTTGATTTGTATTTTACTTGTGTTATTATTATTATTATCACCGCGTCTTACTACCCGTTCGGGTTGTACGCACTTACGCTAATGTGTAATTGTAAGGTGATTGTGAGATGAAATGGAGGACCTACAGTTAAACGTGGTATCCGAACCACGGTGGAGGCCCGGCATTCCCCACATTCACAAGTTGTGATTAATGCACGTCTTGTCAGAGGTGAAGGAAGGGTTTGGCAATCAGATAAATCTGTGCCGGGACCGAGGATTGAACCCTGGACCCCAGCTCAGAAGTCTGACACCTTACCCCTAGACTGCCAGGTCACCCTATTTTAGTATTATTTTCTAGAAATCCAAGTTTATTTAACAAACTTGGGCTTTATGGGTATAATATAAAATTGGAAACAGTGTTGCTAACCTAAATAAGCTCGGTGCGGAATAAACCCGATAATTGTACCAACCGCTTGCGCGCGTGAACAAATTCTTGGTCTCTTTAGTAGACTTGAGAGTTTGATCAAAGTTAAAGGAAAGCTCTTGGAAGGAAGGGGAGAGACCCAGATGTTATGATAAGAGGCTTACTTTCCCAACCTTCGCCCCCGTCGGAAGTTTACAGCAAACAGTTACAGCGCGACAATACGCTCTCAAATTGTCGTGAACACCCTCTCCATGACACGATGCTGCTATGGTCCTTTTTTCATACAAAGGGCCTTTAGGATGATTCACACAGCTTTGCTTTAGGTCAAATTCGATATCGCCTTACTATAATATTAATGTTATTTTTAGAGATGGAGCGAATCCACTATTTTATTAATCCGAATTTTCATTTTACCTTAAAATCAAGAACCTTGTAAAAATTATGAACACAAGAGGAAACTGGAATATAATAGGATAATATAAAGTAGAAAAGTAATTCTACGACAGGCCTAGGCCAGCTGGTAGTGGAAAACATATGACTTGAATAAAAATCTGACCCAGGCCACAGGTTGGAAATACTAATGGATTTAAAGTAATGGATGTAAGGAAAAGGTAACTAAATGGTAACGTAATTTTGAGAGAAAGTATTCATTATTACATTCATACATTCAGTTAAGTGATAAATTAATGGTCTGGTGTATGAGTGTTGAGTTTCCCTACAATTCTGTTGGAGCTGAGCCACCAATAAGCAGCTATAGAGCTCTAAAACAAATTCCGATTCAAAATTTTATATTAAAAAATTTATTTTTTATAATCCTAAATATTCTCTAATTTCTTTAGTCTCGAATATACTTAAGGAATGGAGTATATCATCCCTATTTATAGATAGTGATAATATCTAACAAAAGTGACAGCTGAAGATCACATGACTTGACGTATGGACACGTTATATTAGATCTAGTAACTTTTATACATTTCGGATAACAACTTAAATTGGACTGCTACCTCGTTATAGGAAATTTTTTAAACCTTATTGGGAGAAACTTAACTTCATCACGGCTAGTTGCTCCTTCTTACCCCAGCGCAACATCTTCCGACATAACTGAGAGCGAGGATATTTGGCAACAGTTAACTGAGAGCGAGGATATTTGGCAACAGTTAACTGAGAGCGATCTGCAATTTCCTCAGATAGGGTGTTTGGTATATCTTTACACATATTTACACCAATGCAGGGTGGAAGGGGGAGGGATTAGAGGGCTAAGGAAGGTAATTTTTAAAGAAATTAAAAAAATCCCACACTATTCAACTAGTGTTTTTTCTCCAAAATACGATTAACGCCAAAATATAGGTGACCTTAAGACAAGAATACATAATATCTCTACACAGAAAAACTGCTAACACAATACTATCAAAATCTTGTATTAGTTTATTTAATTTATGTTATGATAATGTGTTTCAAAATATTAAGTTTAAAAAATAAGTATTTAAGTGTTCTAAAGTTCAAACTTTTAAACATTTCCAGCGCCAAACTAAGGCTTATAGAAATCCATACCCCCTCCCCTAAATATGGTTAACATTAGCAAACCTCAAATATTACAGACCAAACTGACTCGCCGATATATTTGGGGGGGCACCGCCTACCCCCAAGTGAAATCTTTATAAATCGTGTTGCATCAATCAGACAGGTGTGCGACATTATCAGTGAGTCGAGAGTTATTTATGGACGGTGTGGTTTTAAGCGAAGGTGGGGACGCCCCCCCCCCTTCCCCATACCCCAACATATTCCCAAACCTTGCCAATAGTGTAGTATTAACAGTGATAAATCAACAGGAGCGTTCGTGTGGGAATTAGAGGTGTGTGTGTGTGTGTGTGTGTGTGTGTGTGTGTATGGAGGGAAGCATTGTCTGATGACAGCTGACTGTCGGGCTTTGATAAACTCCTTCCTAACCCTCACACCCTTCTTCTCGTCGAACACCCTTTCATCCCCTTATATCGGACTGGTGTCATAACAGTCGGCTTGGCGTTATCTGCAATACAGCCTCTCTCTACCATATCCCATATCTTGTAGATAACATCGCTCGTATGAGCTCGCCAAAACGCTGGATGGTATTATAGAGGGGGGGGGGGTGTGTGTAGAGACTCGCCGACGTGTTTGGGGCGATGTTTGAATTGTGTAAATCACCAGTGATTGCACCCCTTGGTCGTGACTTAAAGTCTAGTTTACACCCCTACAATAAAATTTCCCCAAATGACAATTAATGTCAGGTAATCAAAAGAGAAAATTTTTCCTATTCACTTTGAAAATTCCCCGCCACGTCTTGTTGTATTATCATTTTGCCAATTTTTCCCTTGAGAGCTGCTCACGTGCCCCCTAAAAGTCGTGTGTGCATACCCCGGTATGAAAACCACTGCTTTAAAAAAAAAATCGCTGTTAATATGACGGGACAATTTGACTCTAAATGAAAAACTAAACAAAACACGACGAAATACTTTAAGATGGGATAAAAATTGACGTGATTTGAGCCAAATATTTTTGGAGTTTTTATAATTAACATAACCTTTTGGGTCAAAATAAATAAAATATTGCTTGAAAACCTCTTTATGTGTCAATCATCCCCATTCCCTCTATAACTATAATACAAGTTTTTGAGATTTAACTAAAAAGTATATGTTTGAAAGAGTAAGCTTATATTATAAAATAAGTCTAAAACTAAAGTAGTTTATTTCTTAAATTTATGTTTTGTATTGGGAAAATAATATAACGTCAAAATATATTGTTACGTATCCATTTTTTAACATATTTAAATAAAAATTCATGATATTAAAAAGTAATTTCATTTTATTTTAATTATTAAACTAGATATGCTGCTGATGAATTCCAAAAAATTGTTAATTTACTATGTTTCTTCTGATTATTAAATATAAAGATTCACAAACATTAATGTTTTATCGCTATTATGCATAATCTTTTTGTGGAACTCCTGACACCCCTTTGCGGAACCCTGTTTAAGACCCGCTTACAGTGGATACGTTTAGTTTAATTATCTTCACACGGTGATATCAACAGTTGTTGAATATCTGTCATGAGCAAAGCGGCATTAGATGAGAAACTTTTTAAATGAAGAGAAAATTTGTCATTAAATTCCAGAACACCCTCGACGGGTAGTTAACAACTGTTGATATCTTTAGCACCTCGTCATATTACCCGTTCGGGCTATACGCTTATGTACTAATTACGCTAATGGTTTTAAGGCTTATTATTATAGAAAATGTACCCGTATTTGCGTGGAGGGAAAGTGAAAAACAATTTTGGAAAAATTACCCTCAGTATACCCGACCTAGATTTGAACCTTGACTTCCCCGTCATTGGCAGTCCAGTCTACTGCAAGATTAGTGTGTTAGATCATTCGACCAACAAAATTGTTTTTAAATAATCAATTTAGTTTGCAAGTTGTTTGTCGATTTATTTAATTTAGGATCAGAGGGTGCACTTTAAACGACCTAAAATAAAATATATATAGTACACGTTTCTGTACTGAATAAAATAAGAAAGTAGGTTATTCAATGCGGGTCTTTTTTTTTAGAGAGGTTTCGTCAAAGGCTATCCAACCGAGAGAAATAAAACAGGGACGGACCGAGTAAAGGTTTGAGCCGTTGAGAGTTTAAGACTAAAGAATCACTTAAGAGGCAGACCTCGAGATTGACAATAAAGAGACGAATGGTTGGCACAAAGGCCGGAAGAATGCGCCACTCAGTCCCCACCCTCTCCTATTCACCCCCACCACATCGTACAATCTACCCAAGTTGCTAGGAGATGACGTAAGATGGCAGCAAGCTCGACCCTCAGATATAAAGAGGCAAGGTCTGCATTCCAGGGGTAGTATTAGGTGGGGATTCTCGATTCGTAGACCTTGAGTCGATTCTCTGGATCGATTTAAAACAAGAGGATCGATCAAAATAAAAAAAAATAGAATGGGAATATAGATTAAACGATTTATATAGAATGAAAAATTGTATTTACTATATTTCAAATATAAATGGGCAAATACTTTGTGGAAAAGATAAAGAAAACAAAAAATTATCTCATAAAATATGTCGATATTTTAGGATAATGTTAAATTTAATCAATTGCTAACAGCCAATTTGTTATATATCATATTTATTAAGCCTAGGATATTAATATCGCAAATTAATCTTACATTCAGTTATTGTTATTACATTATACAACAAGAAAAGTGGCTAATTATAGTATAAATTACATATTATATAATGATATACTAATTTTTGGCCCAATATTCCCAACATTAGCTTTGAAATTCTCCTAGTGGCCCTCAAAAAAATTTCTATGACAAATCAACTTTTTTAAATTTGTATTTTGTTTCCTCTTGATTTTTTATTTGATATTTTTACACCGCGTGGTATAAAGTGCTAATCTCGCAATATATTAAACTTCCAAAGACTGGGCGATAGGGGTTTGATCCCAGTCGAGTATAATAAGGGTGGGTTTTTCCTCAATGGTTTTACATTCTCCCTCCATGCAAATGTGTGTAGACTTCCCTTAAATTCAACTTTCCTAATTCCTAACACATTAGTGCAATTAGTACATAGGCGTATAACACGAACGGGTAGTAAGACGTGTTGCTAAAATATAAAATAAATTAATCCGGCCCTAAAATTAAGGGTAGTTTGCTTATTTAAATTTTATCGAAATGGCTGTAACTATTTTGTTCCAAATGGATACAAGGGGATTGTTTTACATGAATCATAGGAATTTATTGTATTTTTTAGCATAAAAAATAATAATAATTTAAAATTGGTTGACGACTGTTTTTTGAAAATGGGAAGTTTTAAAACAATATTCTTATGACTATTTGGCTCAAAATTTAACAACTGAAAAGTTTTTCATTTTATTATCCAAATAATATTGTTTTTATTTGTTTTATTTTAAGATAATCTATTATTATTAGCACCGCGTCTTACCACCCATTCGGGTTATACGCACTTACGTTAATGTGTAATGTTAGGGTGATTGTGAGATGAAATGGAGGACCTGCAGTTTAACGTGGAATCCGAACCACGGTGGAGGCCTGGCATTCCACACATTCACAAGTTGTGATTAATACACGTCTTGTCAGAGGTGAAGGAAGGGTTTGGGAATCAGATAAACCTGTGCCGGGACTGAGGATTGAACCCCGGACCTCCAGCACAGAAGTCCGATACCTTAACCCTAGACCGCCAGGTCACCTAAGATAATCAATTACAATAGACAATATGGATAAATAAATTATGTACTATTGTTTCATATAATTAATTACGTGTATATTTGACCAAATACGAGTTTTATAAAAAAAGTAGAAACCGACACCTTAGCTCAGTCGGTAGTGTATGTGTCTACTAAGCTAAAAAAAAGTCCCGGGTTCGAATCCTGGCATGGCCAAAAACTTTATAATTAGTGAAATGTGGGTTTACCCTTTCACATACATGAATTAACGGCCGGGGGGCTGGATGTTGTGTCTCTCTTAGATTCTTGATGGGTTTTAGGATAAATAAGGTCATATTTTTGGAAAGTGTAACCTAATTTGCGTGGAAAGAAAATGGAAAACCACCCTAAATACAGCTGACTAAGGTACAAACCTTGATCTCCCTGTCCTCGGCAGTCCAGTCTACTGTGAAATGATGCCATAGACCATGTGGCCACTGACGTGGGGTGTTATAGACGTAGGTTAGTTTTAAGTCGCGTGTGGATATCATCCGTCGGGTCAGTGAGTGTAGGCTAAATACGTCAAATAGATGAGAAATGAAAATGATACAGATAGATGGATATAGATGTCGATGTTTTCTTTCCCCAAAATGAGCTCTTGATGAAAAACAGGATCTTACAAACTGCCATTAAACAAAAAGACCTGTTTTTACTTAATTATGCTGGTCTTGTAAAAAAAAAACATGAAAAAATAGCCAAAGCTCGTCCCCATTTTTCACTAGAATGTAATCAGCGACGCGAAATTAAAACACGTCATAAACTAGAGTGCATGCGTGCTGTTTTTATTTAATTTTTTATTTATTTATTTAAAAGCCAGCCAGTGTTTGCGCTTAAGATTAGCCGTGAATTAATTAAAAACATATTTAATTTTTTTAATTCATTTTTTTTTGTTTGCTTTTATCTATTACCGGGTAGCCTAGTACTTTCTTTTTTCGTGTGTAGATAATAAATCTTATACATTTTTGCAATATGCAAATTAATCAGGCTACTTAGCATTTAATTGCTGAAAAAAGCAGGTCTCAGTGGTTATGAAGGAGATAAAGGTAAACTAGATAAACTTTATTTTGATGACCTTGCCTACGATTCCTTTCATTTCATTCCGACGTTTTTAGAAATGTTGATATACAGACCACAGATTTGGAGTTCGCTTTGCATTCGATCCTAACAGATTAAAAAACAAAAAATATTTGAGGTATTTAACGTAAATTATCAGAATTAATTGATCATATCAGTACATGAGAATTTCTATGGGTGAGTACGAAATCGCCTACCAAGTTTGCCAGGAAATGTATTTTCACATACCTTCTAGTGTTCTTTCACATGTTATAATCGACATAAGACCGACGGCTTTACCTCCCCTCCGAAGAAAATAGTGCTACGGATTTTTATCGCTCAAGACCAATCCGTTAACCCCGGTTGGGTTTGAACCCGCGATCTTGAAGTGAGAATTTTACCCCAAAAACCACTTAGGTTGACCTTGAAAGATTGAGTAGAGAATGCATTTTTTTTAACGTTGTGTGATTTATCATGTCATTTCCAGGTGGATACCCCACAAAAAAAATTCAAGATTCTTTTCAAATTAACATCATGGATCGTACCAATGATTTTCTAGATCTAAAACACACAGCCTTGACAAAAAAACAAACATTATCTAGGTCTCTAATTTACACTCTCTGAACCGATTGATTATTTATCGCCACACGTTTTATAAACTAACTCGAATCTATAACAGACACAACATCCAGTCCCCAGCCTTTAATTCATCACTACGAAAATAGAAACCCATATTTCACCAATGAAACCTTTTTCGGCCAAGCCGGGAATCCTACCCTGAACCCTCAGTTCAGTAAATATTCGCGTTACCGACTGAGAAGTGTCGACATTTAAAATATGTTTTTTGTGTGTGTGCACCTTGTCTTACTACCCGTTCAGTCCATCCACATATCTACACTAATGAGTTAAGGATGAATAAGAAAAGAATCAATGGAAATGTACTAACATTTCTGGAAATGGAGAATGGCGTACATGTTGAAGATGAAGAGCTCTGTGTTGTTGAGCCTACTAAACAACTGTCAACAAAACAAATTGCTGAATATTGTAAGCACATTAACAGGGCAACTATAATAATTGAAGAGAATGATCCTAACATGGAATAAGTGCCAAAGTTGCCAGAGATTCAGAGTTCATTTTGGATTGGTACAAATCACTCTATAGAGAGAGAGGAAACATGCTGCCCGTCAGTTGAGTCCTGACCATTTCATCAAAGAAGTTTAAAATCGTCAGTCTAAAGACCCAGGGCCTTCAAGAGAGCAGGAGCTTACCGTCTAAAGGTCTTCAAAAGAGCTAAAGTCTACCATCCAAGGGCCTTCAAGAGAGCAGGAGCTTACCGTCCAAAGGTCTTAAAAAGAGCTAAAGTCGACCATCCAAGGGCCTTCAAGAGATCAAGAGCAAGATAGTGATAATCCAGATGTCAGATCCAGTTAATTTATCATGCGATTCAAGATCAACAGCAAGTGTACCTGTAGCATTGGCTTGATTAGATAGATTAATTAATAATAATAATAATATTTAGCACCGCGTCTTACTACCCGTTCGGGTTATACGCTTTAAGTACTAATTACTCTAATGATTCGAACCTCGATCTCCCCGTCCCCAGCAGTCAAGCTCAACACGACTAGCGCGTTAGCCAACTACGCCACCGAGGCGGGTATAGATTAATTAAAATTGTTGTTTGTTAACAAATTTCAGGGGATTGAAGATTGACAATAGTTGTAGGCTACCTATAGTATTGTATTAGTTGGATAGAGTAATAATAATTGCATTCATTTACCAGTTTTAGGTTTTTATTTACTTTTTTCCTTTGGAGTATTCTCTATGTCACCCATGTTAAAATCAATTCCCTTGCGTTTTCTTGCTACGCGATTATTTATCAGAACCAATCACTCGCGTAGTGCGAGGGACAGCCGTATTACATTGTCCTGTTTTTTTTTTAATCTCAAAAATTGTATCCCCTTTAAAAGTACATTATTATTTCTACCTCCCAAATAAAAACGTTCCTGCGCCACTGTTAATAAGCACACATTAGTCCAAGTGGACTAATTTAAAAATACAAGTTTTAAGTTAGATTTAAATTCTGCCATCGTATCTAGCCGAATATACTTTTTAAGTAAAACAGTCCAAAACTTGTATTGCGAATGAAAACAAAAGTTAAAAAAAATTCTGATACTGTTAAATTTACACCCCCGCCTTCCCCCGGTTCCCTCTTTCTCCCGCGCGTCTACTTCGAGCGTAAGAGATGGGATTTTTTTTTTATGTCAAAGGCTATTAGGAGAAAGTTTTTAGACTTTTTACTCTTCCAAACTACTCTCTCGTAAATATATATTTTTTAATTTTTTCTCCTAGGGTTGAGCGTATTACCTGGGTTATTGTTTATTTCTCCTCCCCTTCTTCTCAAACCTTAACCTTATCTTGTTATATTTCCACCCCCCTCCCCCTTTCTATTCCCGTCACCCCCACCCACACTTTACTCTAATGTCAAACCATCGTTATCTTTTTCATGTTTTTACGATCGCTGGGACTTAGATGTCCCACATATTGGACACTGAAAAAAGTTATAAAAAAACCTTCGCTATATTTGTTGATGGTGACGCTAAAAAAAACTTTTTTAATTGTCAAGTTTTCAAATTATGTTTTGTATAGTAAAAAAAAGTTTTAGTAAACATTAATTTACTTCGGTGTCGTAATATAAATACTATTATTATAATCCATGCTTTGACGATAGTAATTATAATTTATTCAAAAACTTTTATAAGTCATTCAAATGAGGCATGCAAATACCAACTAAATAAATCAAGGTTCGTTAAGTATATATAAGAATAGACAAACCTTGAACTATATTTTTTGACGATTCACGTACAGCCAAGCGGCAAACGGTTAAAATATGCTCAAATTTTAGGTGATATAAACCGAACGGGTAATAAGACGCGATGCTAGATAATAAATAAATAAATATACTCTGAATTGGTACCCTAAAAACACTCCACCAAACGCCACTGAAAATCTTTCTTACGTAATAATGTAGGTCTGTAGACGAAATAACGCTATTTTACATTTTCATGTCACGCTTCTGAAAAGGATATATATATATATATATATATATATATATATATATAATTTTGGAATCATCTTAATTTGAATTTTTTCTCGCCCCATCTAAGAAGATTGTGTGAAAATAATAATAATAATAATAATAATAATAAAAATGTGTAATAAACTGATTTATATTCAAATTTGTTCCCATGAGACGCGTATTCCTGAAGGGTGAGCTCTCTACGGAAATGTTGGTTATTGTTGGATTAACCGTTCCCATTGCACATTGAGAACTTTTCAATTCTATTCGTGAAAATGATAAGAAACAATATATAGATAGAGAAGGCTTATAAAACGGTGGGTAAGGTGAAGATTCCTAGAAGACAAACTTTTTTTTTCTATCCAAAGAAAGTTTGTAATTTGATTTCATTAACTTTACTTTTTTTTTTT